>JBAMJV010009912.1:0-124001 GCA_037951105.1 Echinarachnius parma | reverse complement strand
CAAACTCACTTCTGAGGCGATCTGGATGTAGCTATCTTTCCGAAGCGAAGCTGAGGAAAGATAGCGTATACGTTCAGATCGCCGAGGAAGTGATAGTTTACCATCACCTGAAACCAAAAGGTGATTATTTGCTTCATATTCCACATCAATTATTTTGATCATAAACGACCTATAACTAACACAAAGGGCTAAAAAGTTTGGAATATTGAGCAATTGATCGAGTCTTTATTTTAATTTCGTCAATCCTTCACATGAACAAGATTTATGATTAAAACTAAAAGTCAGACGCAAATACCATTGTCTAGTATTATTAAGCGTAGCCGCGCGCTACCTTTCTGCGCACTAACGCGCGCACGCGTACTTGCGCGCGAACAATTGAAGATACATTACAGTGCAACGCACTTTCATCAAGATTGTAGTGAGTGCAACGCACTTTCACCCAAGATAGTATACAGTGTAACAAACTATTTTTCATCACATGATTAACTTTTGACCAATCGTAGAGCAAGATTCTTAGTATGTGGAATATAATAATTAATACACAGTGGGCCGTATGCATAAAAACAAGCAATTGCTTATAAGCAAATGCTTTAAGCACAAGCAAGAGCTTGTCAAGCAAAAGATCAAGTTCAAGCAATTGCTTAAATTCGTATGCACAAGCCTTTGCTTGTGCTCAAAACCTTTTGCTTGCACTGCCAAGCAATTGCTTACGTGTTGGACAAAGGATCGTTACTGCAGGGCAACAACGCTTCGTGCCCGACCTGGCAGCAGTATTTTTTATTACGCAAATAGGGGGAAACAGCGCGGAGCATCAGGGGGGTTTCTGTGCAGATCGATGGACAAAAATTGCCGTAAAAAGTCTAAATAACAGGAATTTGATCACAACATAACCTCTGTAATATGGAGCTTGAAATCATCCTGAAACGGTACGAAAAATTGATCCTTAAACGCGAATGCCCTGAGTAAGCAAGAGCTCAAGCTGGTCTGGATGTGCTTGAAAAAACGCAAGCAATTGCTTATCAAGACAAGTAAAAGGTTCGTTTTATGCATACGGTTTTAAGCAATTGCTTGTTTGGTAAGCAATTGCTTACGAGCAGTAAGCAATTGCTTGTGCTTGTAAGCAAATGCTTTTGCTTGCAAGTTGCAAGCAATTGCTTGTTTTTATGCATACCGATTCAAGCAAAAGGCTAGCACAAGCAATTGCTTGTTTTTATGCATACGGCCCCAGTGTATGCTGCACCCTTCTTCTATTTCACTTTCTTACAGCGCATAAAAAAGCCGCATAGAGACGTCTGTGTCCTGTGATGTACGTTTTATATAAATACCTTATTATTATTATTATTTTGTAAGTTATGTCATGTTTTTAATTTTATGTATAAACTGAACATGATTAATCAAATCATATCTGCATGCCATGGCTAAATTGTAATATATAAATTATAATACAAAATAAAATTGAAGCAAAAATATTAATTTTGGAGAATTTATCACAAAGACAGACACAGAGACAGAGTCTACTATCATTTCACTCTCGGGCGCAGTTTGGTTATTACTCCGTCATAATCAGTCCACAAACAAACAGCTGACATATCATTATCACATGCATCCACACACAATCAGCAGTATGCAGCATGCACACATCACATGAATTGCAGCATCATCAGTGCAGCAGTTTACTGTAGGCCACATTAGATAGCACATCACGCCAGAGCTAACCCGTGCAACTGCTTGTAGGCTACGGCTACTGTACGTGGACATTCATAACTGCACGATATGATGCAGGTTGTTTTGCGCCCATGCACACAGTTTCAAAGCACAACTCAACATATTTTGCTTTCAAACAACAGTTTCACTCATCGCATACACACAGAAAATAGACTTAATCATTAACCAATAGTTACATTAAATAAGGTATAATATAAAATTGTATTTGGTATTGGCATTTATGAGAAATATTGATATTTTGCAAGTAAAACGGCGATTATCTTGTACAGAATAGACAGAGACTGCAGAGTGGCCTATGGGATTTTACTACATGGTTGGAGCTCAATATTAATGCACGTAGCCCTCGTACGACTTTGTGCGTATGTGCATAGTAAAGTATAAATTCTTATCTACGGTTAACTGCCGTCAAATTCTGCATCGAATCAATTATTTTTCGTGGAAATACGTTTACATTTAGCCTAACAACTCGACAGAGACTTGTCGTGATACGTTTAACCCCTAAAATTTATCAGAAAATAATATTCGGTATTCACTCACCGTCGGGTTCCGAGGCTCCGGAGTATAATAGGGTAATTTTAATGACAAAACAGCTGATTGGACAATAATCCAGACAAACAAAATTACCATATGGAACTGGCCAATGGCGTGTGTCGTTGCTTATTTCCTAGTTCAGGGTCATAGGTGGGCATGTGTCGGGTTTCATTAGTGATATTCAAGGGGGTTATGCTAATAAGCGCCAAAAATAAACAATGACGAATATCCTAGGGACATAATAAAACTCTCGAAATGGCTGAGGGAAAGGGCAAAAATCAACCTTTCTTTTTGTCATCGATATCGTTTGGAACAGACAAAGCTTTAGTAAACAATCAAAATGCCAGGGCAAAAAACTACAGCCCGTGTTTCCATCCATATAGGGGGAGGGGTACGTGTGTCTTTACACCTGTCTTCAAAATGACTTTTCAGATTCGTCCACTTTTAAGGGGTAATTCAAATTCAAGTTGGACGAAAACATTCCTTTGTTTACCGCAATTTGTATTTTTAGTTTCTAATCTTCAGAAATGTTCTATCTCTCCAAATAATGAATGTAAAATACTGACGAGAGTGTTCCTTTTTTAACGAAATATTGATGTAATTATGATAATTAATTCTAACATACGCTAATCCAATAGTGGACGAATCGTACCATGGAAACGCCATTTGTCATTCAACTCTATTTCACCTGTCATTCGTCAGTGACGTCAATCTTATCAGGCGAGTAGCAATCGCATAAAAGAGCTAGCTCCGCCCATTGATCTACTTCAGTACAGCACTATACAAAAGAAAAGTAAAAGGGAATTAAATAAAAAGAAGAAAAAAGAAGGACGGACACAAAACGAAAATTGTTGTTGGGCGCTAGTGTCTATCGTGGCATACAAGCTGCAGTGCCGTGAGGTAGCGTAGGTAGCGACATGTGGGGTATGGAGGGGGGGGGGGAGCAAGAGCCCCGATAATTATAAGAATTTTTTAAAAATTAAATATGGGGAAAGGTGGGGCATATTGTTGACAAAAAATAAAGGAAACATAACGGTGTGCCCCCCCCCCCCCCCCCCCCCCCCCGCCCCCGCCACTGCGCGGGGCACTCCACGAGAAGCTCGGGAGCACAATATTATATATCTATGCATGTTGAATTATAATTGTTTTTGTCTGCTTTATTTGTTGGTATTGTCTGGTCACATGCCGGGCACATGACCCTCAGCAGGCGCGCCGATTCCATCCGAAAACACAATGCATTGGGGGGGGGGGGGGGGGGGGGGGGGGGGCAGAGCATTGTTCACAATGCTCGCCCCCCAATGCATTGTGTTTTCGGATGGAATCGGCGCCGGTGACCCTCAGTGCCCCCACCCCCGAGCTACGGCACTATTACTGGTGAAGAAGCAGTTATTTCCATGGGGCATGGGGTGCATATGAGTTATGGAGTAGCTATACGTGCTTTTTCAATTCAATTCAATTTTGGTTTATATACTGAGTAACTAAAAGTCCGAAGACTAAACATGTACAGTTTACAACATTTGAAAATGTAACTAAGTAAATCTGTATGTAATAATTGTATACTACTGTACAAAATAAATAATAAGTTCATCAAAATGGGGGAGAGGGCAGGGCGGAGGGCGCAGGTTCCCCCAAATAATTTACTAAAAACAAACAATAGTATGGGGTACTTACAAAAAATACATACTGTATGGTGTGCACTACCATTTGTATATGCCCCCATGATAGCCATCGGGCTAATTATACATCATTTGGCCAGCCCCAGAAAGGCCGACTATGGGATGCAGAATATTCCATGTATCTAGGGCAAATTTATATCAAGGGGAAATCTGTCAAATCACTCCGTAAATGTGTGTTATGTGTGTGTGTCACGTGTAAAAGCAATGTTTCGTGGTATATTAGTTCAATTTTTATTTATTCAAGTTCATTTTATTGAATTATGAATGTTTTGACGTCATTCGTGTCAGTGTGACCACACTGTGACGTCATGAATGAGTTAAATGTGTAAAATGTATGTTTGTTTGTGTTTGAGTGTGTTTGTGTGTCTCCGTGTGTATGAAGACTCGAAAACGGACAAGAATAGGATTTAAAGGGATAGTTGACTTTTGGTAAAGAGAGTAGCTAGTCTTAGTAACAGTTTTGGTCAAACTGAATGTTAGTAACCAAAACCTGCACCATTACAATTCAAGCTAATTGTATGTACTAACTCCACATGCTCTAAAAGAATAACAAATTACACGTACAAATGATTAAGTAAAAAGCCTGCTATCATTAAAAAAGAGCCGTTACAACTCAAGAGGGCGCTCTCTAAACACTCATCGGTTTCAACCATTTTAAATAAAATATTATGCATGTGATGTTTTGTTGAAATGGTGATTAGATAGAGAGATAATCAACAAATAATTTAAAAACCTCTTTTGTAAATTTTTGAAAAGAGGAAGCATTTTAATTTTTTTGTTAATGGCTGGTTCAAAATTATCGAATAATTGTGGGGCCCCACAATTATTACAAATGGTTAAAGGGGTAGTTCAGTTTCGGTAGAGAGGGCGCTGCACATCACAATTTGTTTGTGAGGTAATGCAAAAACTGAGTGGCGAATTTGAGAGAACATGCAATTTTAATGACAGAATAAACTTTATTATTTTGGTCAAAATCGACCCAGAAACGGCTGAAATATCAATAAATATATCTAATCTTATAATTATTTGGGGCCCAAATAAGTAGATGATTTTTTCAAAAAATTAAACAAATGCTTGCACTTTTTCAAAAATGTTCAAAAGCGTTTTTTGAATAGTTGTTGATGATCTATCTATTTAATCATTATTTCAATAAAACATCACATGCATAGTTTTGTATGAAAAATGGTTGAAACCATTGCCTTTTTAGAAAGCGCCCTCTTGTGTTTTAATGGCTCTTTTTGAATGATAACAGGCTTTTTACTTAGTCGTTTGTAATTTTGTATACCTTTCGAGCATGGTAGAGTTTTAACTATTAGTTTATAATATTACTGTCCACGTTTGGTTATTAAAGTTCAGCCTTACCAAAACTGTACTACCCCTTTAATGTTTATGGATATGTCAGCCATTTCTGAACCGATTTTGATCAAATAAAGTTTATTCTGTCATTAAAATTGTGTGCTCCTTCGATTTTGACGCTTAGTTTTTAATTATCTCTTAAACAAATTATTTTGTGTAGCGCCCTCTATACCAAAACTCAACTATCCCTTTAAACTGTCCGAATGACGTCACTGCCAATTATCCCTGTCACACCGCTATGTATCGGTGGACACCAGCCATATTTTCACACCAGCAATGACGCTCATTTCATGTTCTGTTTTGTCCTATTCTCTTCGCATGACATGCCCCACACCCCCCCCCCCCCCCACCACCCCTCCCCCCTCCCACAGCTAAGCCACTGGTAATGGTCTTATAATTGCAAAATACATACATTTGTATAGACAATTAGTTTTAAAATACATTTAAAAAAATTATAAACAAAAGAAGAAGAAGAGTAGTAGAAGAAGACAAGACACGAACATATTGGACTCAAATAATCAAACCAAACGTCTGAGTATGAGCCTGATGTAAACACAGCATGCAAAAGTGCGTTGACCTCGTACAGCCGTTTGATGCAGTCTAAAAAATAGCACTAGATCGCAGGCGCGCCAAATTTGATGCATCAAGATGGCGAGTGATCGCGAAACCGCGGACCGTTTCAAGAGCCTTGGAATCCAGGATTTGGATCGTGGTAAGACTCATTTACTTCTATCTTGAGACAAAATGTATCATTCTGTTATTCGAATATGAATAAATAATGTTTATTGTATTGTATTAATCGTTAAAAAAGGGGACGAACAGTCTTTTGTTTTGATCTGTCGACACCGAACTATAATTAGAAGTATATTTCCAGATATTACGTTTTGAGCCGTCTGTGGACGCTGATGTTGAAAGTTTGTGTGTGTTTGTGTGACGCAGAGTGGCTCAGCGAAATTAGGATCAACATGATGCGGGCTGATGTGAACAATACGCGGCGCAAGTTGCACGAGCACGTCAGGTTCACAATATCGATGCCGGGCCAGCGTGTAGTTGTTTTGAGTTGCGCTGTGAGTTCACGACAATAAGCCAAAGTACGCAGGGGTGGCGGCTATTCTGGTAATACAATGTAACACTTTTGTTGTACTGTGAAAGGGCTACATTGAATTTCAGACTATTTTGACTTTTTGTATGATTGAATTTACACTGGAAATCCCACCCCACTACAGTCTACAGGAGTCATACCAAATATCATTTAATTCTTTATTTAGATTACTGTTTGTTACATTGATTGCACTTTACTGGCCAAATTAAAAACATGACAATTTACAGAATTTTAATTTTGTCTACTCTTGTCTTGAGACTTGACTTGAGACCACATCTACACTGTAAGATGGTTCTGTATATACATACAGTAACCATTTACCTTACACTAAGTGCTAATCGCGGTCGAAGTAACTTTTACGTTTTTTCTCTCTCACATACCTTCTCTTTCTCACTTCTTTTGCACTCCATCAATACATGAATGTATTGTGCCACTTTTTATTATTTGTTATTATATAAATGCGAATACAATACGTTCTGCTATACTCACCAAATCTGCATTTTCAGCGGTAAAATGTTGTGGGTCCGGCTTCCTTCGGGAATTGGCAGGAAATGGCCGCGTACACACGCCACCTATGGCTGGCTATGGCATAACATATCGCGCGGTACGGTAGCTCTATATCGATATCATGTAAACATGAAAGTTCGTTTACTAGTCTTTTACAAAGCGTACTTGAATGTATGTTGGTAGCAGAGCGTGATGACAGGCTTCACATAATTACGGCGTTAATAGTCAACGTCTTGATGGAAGATCAACATCCGATCTCGAATGGTCAACACTCGAAGAGACCAGCGTCACGTAACTAACATCGCCAGGCAATGCATTGTCTCGCATGTACGTAATTGTGGCGTAGAGAGCGCACTCTGACTCGGACCAGAAAAATACTGAGTCGCCATTATAACACAGGAAGCATGCTAGAAAGAGGCTTGATACGTTGATGTATCTTCGAAAATGGGCTAATTTCTACCTTTTTGCCAATATTTTCCCAAATTAAAGTGCCATCAGGAGTAAAATGGTGAGTTAATGCATTCAACATGTTTCTTAGAGTATGAATGTGAAGCATAATTTTTAAGGTTTGGTTGTGTTAAGTTAACATAATTTTCGGAAGATGTAGTGCATGGTTCCCTTACGTTCATACCACGTAAGTGAATGGCAATGAGTGTATGTGTGCTTGAGACTTGAGACTTGACTTTAGACTTAGTTTAAGTTTACTGTTTAGATTTAGAATTATCATGACATTAGAAGTTTAGTCATTGACATCGACAGCTTGGCCTTGGACACCAGAACGTTCGGGAAAAATAAAGTCTCGAGTCTCTACCTCTGTCTGACCAATCACAATGACAATTGACGGTCAATGATTGATTCATTTTACTTTTTAGTTTACCTTTTTTCTTTCCTTCTTTTTAAAAAATTTCTCGGTCGCGCGAATCAGTGGATGTTTTATATGCATGTGTGTGCATGAATATTGCGTGCCTGTATAATTATGGCTATGGGTGACATATGCGCTACGTGCGATGTGCGATTCACATGCATAGTAGTAGTAGTCGCTATCAATTTATCATCAGGCTGTATTTTCAGCAGTGATTTGAAGCACGATATCAAAAAAATGTCGGAACCACGAATGAGTGTTACAACCAACTTCAAGAAGGACGAGGAGTCTTTTACAAACCTAGGATCGGCATTTATTGAATCATTTTGGTAATTATGTATTACTTTATCAAAATATATATTTTGACACTTGACGCGTAAGGTCGGATTCATTTAAACGGTGATATCTAAGAACGTTTTCGTGCAGCTTGCAGCTAGGCCCTAGGGCTAGGCAGTATAAAATACGTTCAAAATTATTTAAACAATTCATAGTTTATCTTTCAGAGAATTGTATAAAACCTAACTAGACATTCCAATGCAGAATAATTGTTGCTCAATAGTGCTGTTGACAAGTCACGGGTACCCGGGTCCCGCCGAAAAATGTCGAGTCCCGGGCGCAAAAATCGATACTCGATATCCCGAAAAAAAAAGCAAAAGTCCCCTTTTATTTGCTATCGGCATAAATACGCTGCATTTTTGTCACTTGAATGAACATGTTTTCCCAGCGGCGTGACATGCCGATAGCGAAATCAATAAATGGTTAAATTTCGGGTAACCCGTGACTCGCCCGAAAAATTTATCGCGAGTCCCGGGAGGGAAATACTCCCGAAATCGACACCTATTGCTCAATCATATTTTTTGCAATATTTTGTAGTGACATGCACGCACAATTTTGGCAATAAAACACTATCATCGTATGCAGAAAAACTTCTTTTTTTTCCAGAAAGATAACAATTAAAATATGCTACAATTTGTATGTAAACTTTGATTATGTTTAGTTACTCATTGTATGACAGAATGCTGTGGTCAGGTGCAGAATTGATTTTGAAATTTTCATTGCATAGCTTTGTGAGGGCGCCCCTACTCACAATGAGGGCGATATTATAACAAAATTTAAAAAAGTGAGAAAAGGCAATTTGAATATATTACGGTAAGCTTCAAAATGATAAGAAAAGGAATAAATGTAAAATTTAATTAATTAAACAAAAAAAAGTTGGACCCGGACTCGGACTCGGATGTCTGGACTCGGACTCAGACTCGGATGGTCTGGACTCGGACTCGGACTCGGACAGTCTGGACTCGGACTCGGCCTCGGACTCGGATTGGGTGGACTCGGATACAACACTGCTGTATACAAATTATTATTCTCTTTTAAACTTCAACTAGAATGCGTGGAAGCGATTTTGCAGTGATTATTAAATGTAGTTTTATTTTCACATATTATTTCTTTTTCAACATGTATGTTTCAACCAGAATGGGTGGAAGCTATTTGGAGCAGCGATTTCACTGAGAACCCTGAGCCCCCAGCAGCCATCAAACGCCAGTGGTCCGACCATCGAGAGCTGCTGTCGTCCCTCAAGGATGCCATAGACTGCTGCACCCCCTGGGCTAGAGTGGACTTTGCCACTCTGCCACAAGGTAAGTTCAATTGAAGGGTCTTCCATTTACGGGAAAGGGTTGGTCTTGAGCTGAGGGATGTTTTCCTGTGGAAAATGAAATAAGTTTCAAATTTAATTGCTATGGTGATACCTTTCAAGGAATTATTATTTCTGGTAAATAATTCTCAAAATATTCCAAGTAGCCAAGTGATCAATAATGATGATTTATGATGAATTATAGATTAATCAACAAATGTATATATTGCAATACCGTAGCGGCGTGGTCTCAATAAAATTGATTCAAGTACTACAATGTATTTCTTTCTTTCTGCCTCCCCTCCCCCCTATTTCAGGATTTGGAAGGTCCTGTGTGACATGATATTGTGCCAAGATCTCTGTTAGCTGGACCTGCACCACTTCATGAGCAGGGTGGACAGCCTCCTCTCACAGGCGGTGGAGAGGGAAATAGCCATAGCAGCTGCTCATCTCTACATCCTGCTGTTAGAGATACCAGGTAAAAAGTGAAACAATTGTGACAATTAATCTAAGCAGTTTTATTTGTCTATTTATTATTTATAAAAGTAAATCAATGAAGCCGCGAGCTATCGAATCTGGCAGATTCTTCTTCAGGCGAAAAAAATGACAGCTGTCTATACTCAACATAGAATACATACATTTATTTATTATTTATTTATTTATTAATTTAGAAATGGTGGCAGCAGTGGAATAGATTAATAGTCTAAAGTGCCGAAATGAACTGCATAGATCTTTATTGATACTTTGTTTTTCTCTTGTGGGCCCAGCACTTCAAAGGAAGCTATGAGGAATGGCAAAATCATTTCAACGGTCCTTCCGATTAATTGAGTTGTGGAGCCAAGAATCAGTGACAAGGAAATGTCTGTGAGGAATAGCATAAGACTAAAATCTAATAAAATATGTTCCTCAACAAATTACATAGGTAGTGGAGCCTACAGGACGGCCTTTGTCAGGCAAAAGGGCGTATCTCGAGTGTTGCGACACTCGAGATACGCCCTTCTGCCTGACAAAGGCCGAGGATCCAGCAGCCCCTGCTTTTCGAAGAGGCGCTTGGAACCTTCAAGCTCTGGCTGGAATCGGAGAGCAAAAACAATACAAAACAAATAGTTTGAGAGCCTTCAATTCAAAGGAAATGTTTTTGAGGAATCGCAAAAGACTAAAACCTAATAAAATATGTTTCCCAACAAATTAGGGAGTGGAGCCTACAGGATCCAACAGCCCAGCTTTTCGAAGAGGTGCTTGGAACCTTTAAGCTCTGGCCGAAGTCTGAGGGCACCAAACGAAACAGGCCGGCAGCCAGAAGGTTAACTCTACCCAGCAGCAGCATCATGGGAACCGGGAGTGGCGTGGCAATGTTTGCGGCGGTGCGATCGCTGATGTCATTTAAAAGAAAGACTTTGACAAAGTGCAAAATGCTAATCCCTTCGATGTTCCTTCTGATTAATTAGGAAGTGGAGCCTATCGCATCCACAGCCCCTGCTTTTCGAAGAGGCGCTTGGAACTTTCAAGCTCTGGCCGAAGTCGGAGGGCACCAAACGAAAGAGGCCCGACAGCCAGAAGGCCAACTCTTCCCAGCAGCAGCATCATGGGAAGCGAACGCGCCGCGGGCACTGGTGGCGGCGGTGGGATCGTGGATGCAGAGATGGAGGATGATGACGAGGACGAGGAGGAGGTGGTTGCCTTGACATCGCAGGAGGCGGACCGCATCTACAGGGCCATATTCCATGCTATTAAGGTTTGTGAACTTTCCTTACAGTGTATTTAAAAGATACACATCTGCTTCTTCTTCTTCTTCCGTGTGACTACAATCTACTTGCTGATAATGGTCAGCTGTCACTTTAATTTGGTTGTGATGTGCAGTGATGTAATAGTCAACTGGGTTAACTCCCTACTCTATTTGAGAAGTAGACTTCTTTCTCGTGCATTATAAACGGGACCATTTATCATCCTATCCGAGAAACAGATTTGTTTCCGTAAACCCTATCATGTGTAGGAAGCACGGGGAGACACATTCACATACAACGTGTGTTAGCTTGAATATATTGTGTGATAAAAAATGCCTTTTTCGATGGTAGGATTCGAACCGGGGATCCCTCGCATCAGACGCGCTCCCCAATTGAGCTATCAGAATTCGCCTTCGCCTCAATTGCACATATACGAAGGAATCCATGAAGTCGTTTATCCGTTATGCAAGGTTTCCTCTCAAAGAGTTCAGATATTGTTTTTAGTCAGTATATTTGGTGTTGGTTTTTTTTTTTATTCCGTTGTCTCATAATTAATTATCAATCTAACAAAGCCTTCTTTATTTAGCTTCTTTCCATTTTATTTTCATTTTTCTTCCTTCTTAAAAACTATCCAGGAAGTTGTCTATCTCCTCCGTAACGTTCCCCTGAAGAGCTCTGAGGAGGTTTTGGAGCAAGTCTTGACACGTCTAGCTGACGTCAGCAGAATATCTTCCGAACAGGACTGGGACAACACCTTCGGCAAGAATGTGTAAGTGAATAAAGTAGACCAGTCCCCATATTCATGAAACCCTGATAGCTTAGTTACTTGCTAAGTGTATTTTAACCCTAGGTTTATTGGACAACAAACAGTTCTCCTAGTCCCCAACTAAGGTCAGCTGGGTAAGCCTTACATACCCATTAAGTTAACCCTAGTAAGCAACTAAAATAGCATGTGTTTAATTCGTAGCCATGTAGCTAAGCTAGCAGGCTTTCATGAATATGTTCTGTAACCAATTCAATTGAATTGGTCAGTTATGTATTTAATAGACCACAACCTATTATACAGTCATTGAACTAGAATCACTAGATCTCTTCAAGGGAAGAAATCATAGAGGAGTGCTTAAAACCGTCTATCGGACATCAGCAGAACAGCTACCAAACAGGACTGGGATAAAAACCTTGGGGCAAGCATGTGTTCGTGAATAAAGTAGATCGGTTCCGTAATGCGCTCAGTTGATGAATAGACCATGCTCCATCATTCAATCATAAGACCTAGAATTGTCAGATGAATTCATTGGAAGAAATTTTCCTTGACTGAATGGGCAGCAGCATATTGCACAATTCTTTATATTTTTGCTTAGTTCAGGGCCAGCAGATTCAGGTTTCGGGCCACTAGAGTGTGAACAATCTTGTTTTTTACTTACCCGACTGGGCCACAAGGCAAAAAAGGGAGTACTTTCTAGCATTGGATTAAAAGAAGTGCAGTGATCTTTACTAAGTAACATTGTGATTAACTTAGCAACCAAGTTCCAAGTAAATAGGCTATTGTAATTTCAACTTGGTCCTAACTTCAATAAGGTATTGATCTTGTCAGTGGCATGGATGCAAACAAGAAAGAAAGACAATATTTTGATTTATGTCTCCATAAAAACTTTATTAAGATGGCAAATATTTCAATATTTATTGTCACCACCTTTATCTTCCATAGCTCTCTGGACTCTGTATACAGCGTTGCTCAGCTGGCGTACCTAGGCATGGAGGCAATGGCATCGGGTTCCCATGGAGACGCAGCACAGATGTTACGCATGGTATGGAATTATAAATTATCTTGGTGCGCGACAAGGGAACAATTTATCTAGGAATAATTAAATGTTTAATGTAAAGCGCATCTAGGAAATTTGTAATGCGCTTGATAAATGCATGAATGATATTATTGTTATTGTTGTTGTTATTATTATTATCATACTCATTATTATAATTATTGTTATTATTATTATTATTAATGTTATACTGATTATTATTATTATCATCATCATCAACATCATCATCATCATCATCATCATCATCATCATCATCATCATCATCATCATCATCATCATCATCATCATCTTCATTATTATTATTATTATGTTTTCATACTGAATTATGATTTACCTTTTTCAGGTGTTCAAATCCCTCCTTCCTAACATCTTGATGCTGATTGGTGAGAACCAGGGCGTGGCCGCGACGTCTATCCCAAAGTATGTGCAGCAAACCAAGGACCACGCTGAAGCATTTGCATGGTAAGTAGTAGGGCTGAGTCAAACCGGATATATTGATATCCGGATATGAGCCGAGTAAAACGGACGGATATCGTAAAAATCGGAAAAAAAAATATTGGATTTATCCGAAATGTAAAAACAAAAACCAAAAAACAAACATGGAGCTTTGATTTTTGATACTTCAACCATGGTTGAACCATTTATTTTTTTTTTTTTACATTTCGGATAAATCCAAATTTTTTTCAGATTTTTTTAAATTTTAAAATGTTTGTTCTTCTTTTTTTTTCTTCGTAAACCCGTATCCGAGAATTTGAATTCCGTATCCAACCTTCACGGTCGGATACCAAACGGCTATCCGTTTGGGACTCGGCACTAGTAAGTAGAAGGGGACGTACAATGTAAATTGTAATTGCCTATTCACAAATTGTATTTCTTACATCTGTTTGCCAGGTTTACCAACAAGTGCTTGGTGAAAACGAGAATCTATTGGAAAAAATAAAGAAATTCTAGATGCATTTTTTGCATTAAACACATGTGGGTAGAAGTCCTGGCTAAAACCCCTTTTTAATTGAGGAAAATAGTCGCGGTAACGTCCGGACGTTGTCAGGAAGACATTCTACCGCGTTTGTATTAAAAAGGTCCAATCGAGGTAACGTCCTGACAACAGCGCGGTAGGATTCAACCTAGTCGGGCTAGGGTAATAGCGAGGTAACGTCAGGACGTTGTCAGGATGTTAAGCTGATAAACATTGTATTAAAAAGCGCGCAGAACGTTACCCGGGTAGATGACGTCATGGCCGTAAAAATGTAAACATTGCAGCGATCGCGTTTTGGATCGGGAACATGTGGTACTCTTGTAAACAAGGTTGCCAATTTAAACTGCTGTAAGTTCACACACAAACATTGTTCCACATACTCCTAATTTTAGACTTAAATTTGCCCAAATAATACAAGTTATAATACTATGAATATAAAAATTGGAACAAGTTTGCATGCTGTGAATTGCACGGAACAGTAGCATTATGGCTACCCACCGCAAATCCATGATTACTGTTGAAGTTTGAAGTCGGATTGAAGAATAATAGATTCGTACCGTACGTGTAAGGAATATAAACCGGTATAGTATTATTACATGCGCTATAATTATGCAGCGAAAAAAAAACTAGCGTGACTATAGTAGACTGACGATTGCCTGTTGTTATACCCGATATGAATTGACCGTCAAAATTTCCCGCGCTAACGTATACCAGCGCGCGCCGATTAGCACATGTCACGCCAGCTGGTCGCATGATGAGAGAGGTGCGGTTGCTATAGTAACCTACCTGTGTGACTCGGAGAAACACTTTTGATTAAAAATGCTGCACAACCTCTCACTGTGTGTTTTACGACATGACCTCCTACTGTTTTTATGGAAATCTCACTCGGGTAAAAGCGAGGTAGAAAACACGTTCTCCAATTAAAAAGGGGTTTAAGATAGGATATCAAAAAGTATTTAAATCGCTTAAGATTATTTTTTCTTAGTTTAATTAATTTTGATTGAAAATGAGCAAAGAAAAATAGGCTTCGCAAGGAATTTGAACCCGAGACCTCCGGATTGCTAGACCGGTCTCGGGTTTGATTCCCTGCAAAGCCTATTTTCTTTTGCTCATTTTCAATCATTCATATTATTTCTAGTCGGTTTCTTCTGTTTGAATTTAATTTATTTTTATCACTTTCTGTTTTTGATAATCACATGTACAAGGAAGGTGGAGAAAAATCAATTTCATGCAGTTTGTGTATTATTCAACACGTGTGAAAATACCAAATAACAATAGAGTACATAAAATGAGTCTTGTATAATTTATTTATTTCTTCTTTATTATTCTTCTGTATTTTAATTAATTTGCTTTCAATTTATTTTTTCTAACCAGTCATATGTACAAGGAAGTCTGTGAAAAGTCCATACCTTGCATCCGTGTGCTGATGCAGCACATGTGCGTGAAAGTGCCGGACAAGATGGAGTATCGGACGCGGGTCTCTCACACGATTGCGCACATCCTAGCCGTCTTGACTCCCGAGGCTGAGGCTAGCTTTGTGCAGTGGCTGTATCTCTACTCCAAGAATGCTAAGGTATTTTTTTTGTTGTTGGATAATTTGTATTAGTTCATATTTTGTTTTGATTATTATTTATTATTATTTGCTATTGTATATTATTATTATAATTTTGTATTAGTATTTATTATAATGATTAATTATTACATTATTGCGCACATCCTAGCTGTCTTAAAACCCGAGGCTGTGGCTAGTTTTGTATAGTTGATGTATCTCTACTCCAAGAATGCGAAGGTAGAATTTTTTCTTCTTTTATAAACGTAATGAAATATCCCCCCTTAAAATGAAATGTTCCAAAAAGAGGACAGAAAAGTACTTAAAGGAACTACAGCGTCTAGATGGCCTAATTTTCACAATTCGGCTCTCTATATGTAATTTTTCCCGAAGAAAAAGAATTTGGCAGTCATTTATCATGAAATCAATCAATTTTGTGGTAATTAGTAAATATCTAATTGTCCTGGGAACGCCCCTTTTAAATCGCCAAAATGTGACGTCATCTAAAGAACGGACTAATGAACTAAATTCTGTAGATGACGCGTCATGACGTAAGCCAATGAATTGTCAATCACATGTCGATCCCGCTGCCGATTCCGGACCCTAAATGTGGGTGGGGCGTAAACTGGCTGCTAAGTGAGATTTGGCATCAGAAAACTAGTCTTAAATCACTACTGTGTTTATTTTCATGGATTTTTTTGGCAGACCTATGTTTCAAGTCATCAACTATGGAATAAGTGTCAAAGTACGTTGTATTCTTTAGGTCCTTTAAATTGGGAATAGGAGTTGTAGGCACAATATTGAGGATATCACTGTAGAGCGGGTTTATCTCTTCTCCTAAATTCAAATTTATTGCAACTTAATTTATAATGATAACACACACATCTAAATCCATAACTGACATATGTATTTTAAAGCACCACTTATTGAAACATATTGAACTTTGAATGCAATATATCCTGAGGGAAAAAAAATACAAAAGGGATAGAATATTAATATAATTGTGTAATTATGAGAGCTTCTAGCTTCGTTGTCCGAGCACTGGTCTAGCAATCTGGACCCTGTTGCATAAAACTTACCATTAATGGTTACTTTGCTTTCAATGGTAACTACCATGGCAACAAGACACCATAACCAATCAGCATCAAGGATTCTATGGAAGTTACCATTAAAATCCAACCTACCATTAATGGTAAGTTTTATGCAACGGGGCCCTGGAGGTTCGATTCCCATGGCGAACCAATTTTCTTTTCTCTTTCTTATTTATTGAAGAAATATTTCTGGTAAGTTTTCTTACCTTTGAATTGATTATATTTGCAGATCAGCTATCGGGTGTTTGCGCTGGAGGTTGTAGCTGCCTTGCTGGAGAGACCTGAGCGCCACACCACGGGTGAGTAAAAAGATGGGTAATTGAAATTAGCAAATTAGCCATATTGTACAACCTAAATATGGAAGAAACAATCAACGATAAACAATCAACGATAAAGTTATTACCAAAAGGTTGAGATACTTTGGACATTTCAATCGAATGAACCTAGAATACAGGGGAACCGACCAAGAGGTAGACCAGCCAAAAAGTGGACAGATTGTGTAAAAGAGGACTGTGCTACTAGACGCATACATTCTCTAACTCAAGCCATAAGATTAACCGAAGACAGGAAGATGTGGCAAGCCATTGTGAAACAGAAGCCATCACACATCCAGGCGATGGTGTGGATGGCATAAGTCAAGTAAGTCAAGTCAGTAAATCTGAGGACGTATTATGCTCCACATGGAATTGAGATGGTGTATATTTAAACCAAAAAAAATGTTGATGATAATAGAAATGAGTTGCTGACAAGCGCAAATGACTCAAATGAAATGTTGAATGTGGTTTGGATTCGTGAATGAGACGTGAAGTGCCATATTGATAACACCTTGCACACAGTTCAACATACACACTGGCTCAGAGTTATGTAGTGAGCACAAACTAGCTTAGTTACAAATTATTGTAGCATTTAAAAAAAAGTGCCTTCTACTTCCACACATAACAATCTCTAAGTTAAAGTCCTTCCCGTGCCAATGTTGGCACATAAGGCGGCGCCTATCTCCGATTCATTAGCCCTAGGCCACACGTCTACTAAATGTAGCGAAAGCTACAGAAGGGGGCCAGTCCTCTGGTAACTCGTGTGATTAACTTTCCCTTCTCCATTCTATAAATGCTGAGCGCCTGGCTAGAAGGCAGAAGGTACCATTTTTAAAGTCTTTGGTATGACCCGGTCTGGGTTCGAACCCGGGACCTCCCGTGCATGAGGCGGACACTCTAACCGCTAAGCCACCATGCTCGGTGCAACAATCTTTAAAGGGATCTAGTAATTTTTTGACATGTGCAAAAAGAAAAAAATGGTTGATAAATTGATATTCTTGTATTCTTCTAAGTAATGTGTGACAATTTCACGGTAAATGCATGTTTATATGGCTGCGTAATGAGCAAAAATGCAAGTGATATTTTCTAATTCATTGCACTGACTTTGTACACAGTAATAACTGTCCAGTGGATAATTAAAAATCCAAACACTTCAACCATAAATATATTTGTAACGAAAGCGAAATTTGAAAAACAGAAACCTTTTCCATGCTTCTATTGGTTATAAAACTATAACAAGGTATGAATGAACCACCAGAGTTTGAAGTAAGTATTGTGGATTTGGACTATGTAATATACTTGATCCCTTTAATAATGTCAACTTATTGCTTTTTGTTATCGCCTACAGGTACTGGGGAAGGGGCTGCAGGGCAACAGCAGTTCCTGTCTCACCGTTTCTTGCTTGACATCATGATCTCGCGCTGCTCCGACCGAGCTCCAACGTAAGAACAAATTGCCCTATTTTCATCAATTTAATTGACTGATTGCTAAAATTTAAATTAAAAGGAGTAATATTTCATTCAAATTTCCAATTTGTCAAATTTGTCAAATTGTCTCACCGTTTCTTGCTTGACATCATGATCTCACGCTGCTCTGACCGCGCTCCAACGTAAGAACAAATTGCCCTATTTTCATCAATTTAATTGACTGATTGCTAAAATTTAAATTAAAAGGAGTAATATTTCATTCAAATTTCCAATTTGTCAAATTTGTCAAATTGTCTCACCGTTTCTTGCTCGACATCATGATCTCGTGCTGCTCCGACCGCGCTCCAACGTAAGAAAAACTTTGTTTTCATAGATTTTGTTGACTGCATTGCTAATTTTTAAAAACTAAATGGACTTATGGAGTAATATTTCATTCACATGTCCAAAACGATTCTTTAAAGGCAATGAAATTACACTTGGAATAATTGATAAATTTGTTGAGATTATTTGCAAAAACAGTTTTTGTCTCTCCATTTCTTGCTCGACCTCACGCTGCTCTGACCGTGCTCCAATGTAAGAAAAATTGGTTCAATTCATTCTTCCGTCATTCTTTTTACTGTATTGCTAATTTTTAAAACTAAATAGAGTAGTATTTTATACACATTTCCATTTCTCATCTTTAAAGGAATTGGAATTATGGAATGGAATTATATTTGGAACAGCCTAAACAATTTGTTGACACTATTTTTGTCTCACAGTTCCTTTATTGAGTACTTTTCGTACTGTATTTTCTTTTTGTTTACAGGGTTCAGGTGAAGGTGACAGGCCGTCTCCTTTTTTTGGCTCAGTTTACCAGCAAGGAATTGTCAAAACTCCAATTTTGTTTCCCAAAATTGCTACTAAATATTCTTGTTAAATTTGATCTTCTTTTACAGAGTGCGGGCAAAGGCGCTTTCCTGTTTTGCTCAGTTTACTGCCCTCGCTGGCAACGAAGCGTCCAACTCCATCGCTAACATGCTAGCTGCCCCAACTGCGAAGACTGGCATCACACCTGTGCTAGCCTTGGCTCAAGTTGTTCGTGAAAAGGTAAGTAATTTTTTCTCTGTTACTAAAGAAAGTTTGAACTATTTCTGTCTTTCTTTTCTAACCTGTTCAGGGCTGGTCCCGAAAATATTTGGGCTTGGGTCTATGGAGAATGCATGAATTATTGCAAAATCAATCAGTCCTGAACGGGGTAACATGTTTTGGTATGTTTTTTTTTACGGGATTTATAATGTGTTTTGTTCAGACTGTTTAACCTGTAGTAGGCTTAACTCAAGGTAATTTTTCGAGGCTGCTTGAATGTTTTATAAATGGAAACGATAAACAGTATGAAATAAAAACTTTTGCTTAAAGAGGGATAGTAAAGAGCAATATTGGATCATCAGAAATAACCAAGAATAAAATAAACAAGAATTTACAGAATATAGTATATAGAGGTCCCCAATTATGCTTACGTTTTTGGGGTTTTTGTTTGTTTGACAAGTTAAGTAAATTCATTGACAGGAGGGAACGCCAAACCAAGAAAAGCCAGCAGAGACTGAAGATAAGACTAATGAAGCTGCGAAGGATGATGGGACTGCTGAAATGGATTGTGGTAACGCCGATGTCGAGAAAGCGGACCAAGCAAAGAACGATACGATCGAAATAGCGCAAGATGCCCAGACTGATAAACAGCAGCCATCGGGGCTGAAGAAGGGTGCCACCCCCGGGAACCTAATGGGAGGGTCCCCCGCTCTGCTGTTTGGGGAAGAGAATGGGGAAGGTAAGATTTATCAATTAGGGGTGTAACACATGCTGTAGATGAACTGTAACTTGCCAACCAAACTAGAAACAATTTTGATGGGCAGGAGACATATGTTTGTATTATTTCATGCAAAATCAGAAAATTATTGAGGTATTCAGTTTGTATGATGATACCAGTTGTTGTCTTTCTTATGTATTACATTGATATAGAATAGCAGTAATATTATATCATATGTATGGATAATTCTTATTACATAAACCAAACTGTTTGTTATTTTTATGATTATAACGAAAATAAGGAAATACATTTGGCGAGTTTTAAAGGGTACCAGCACCCAAAAATAATATTCTTATAAATGAAAGATAACATCTTTAGTAGTCCATTCCATAATCAAGTTCAGAAAAATATGTTTCTAGAAAAAATATATAATTCGAAAACGCATCACAGTTCTAAAGCATGCGTGTATGGGTCTGCGTGTATGAAGACTACCTTTGTCCAGAGCGAACAACTCTTTGCAAAATGTTGGGTATCTATTTGATATCACAAAATGGTACCAAAACATATGTTGTTCTTTGCCTGGTGGTCCCCTTTAAGTTGGTATCCAAACTCATAATTTACTTCTTATTCATGTCAGGATTTGTTGGGAGCGGTGGCTTGCTGGCGTGTCTCAAGGAGAGGGTCTGCGATGACAAAGTGGGTGTGCGCAAGGCAGCCCTACAGGTAAGCTCCCTGGGGAGTTGAGATTGTGCACATCCAAGTACCAGGCTGCAAATACATTCACTATATATCTGCGGTAGAGAAAGAGAAGGTTGCTAAGTCAATTTTTATACTTCAGAGATAATGATGCAAAGTTTTAAAGCCATGTAGACACCAAATGGAGCTCTCTCGTTTATATAAGGTGAATATCCTAAATGGGACGTAATTATCAGCTGAAAATTTCAGATCAAATGGAGGGGGCTCAGACTAACAAGTTAGTATGCAGAAATCTATTTTGTCAATTACTTAACACCCTTCTTGCTCTTACCAAACAATATATTGTGTTGATTCTGAAAGTTGCAATAGGCCTTAACTCTTAGAGATGAAATTTTACCAATGATTTTCCTGAAAGTTTATGAGTCTGCGATGACAAAGTGAGTGTGCGCAAGGCAGCCCTACAGGTAAGCTCCCTGGGCAGTTGAGATTGTGCTCATCTGAGTACCATGTAGACCAAATTGGTTTTTAATACCAACATGAACATCTCAGCGCAGTACGGTTTCTTCTGTAAGTTATTCCCTGTTTTGGCAATAATGTCAAACCTTTCTTGAAGACCAGCCAAAGGAGACAAACAAAAATGACCTTTATAAGTAGACCTATGGTCTTTATAGACAGTTCATTTACATACAAATTGTTTCCATTTTGATAAAAATATGTTTCATCTTCTGAGGCAAGATTTTTAAAGGATTTATCTGACTAATGAATAGTAGTTTAATTGATAATGACTAAAATGAAGTACAGTTAAACCCGTTGACCACAAAAGAGAAAGATAGACTGGTTTCAAAACATTGTTTCCATTTGCAGTAGATCACTTTTGCTGGCCACTATAGGCAGGTTGGCCGCTGCAGACAGTTGGCCACTAAGTCATGTTTGAATGTATACTATTTTCTTTATAATATGTAATTACCTCTTGTTCATGTTGTTTACAAAAATGTTTCCAGGCCCTAGAGAATGTCTTCAAGCTGCAGTGCATGAACTTTGACCTGCAGCTGCTGGAGGTCCTTAGAGACCGTTGCCGGGATACAGCCCTCTCCGTACGCAAGCAGGCTCTAGACTCCCTCACCAGTCTGCTCAAGGAAAATGCCAGGGACGAGCGAGTGCAGAGGTATGTTAATCAGTCAAAGAAAGGAGAGATGAATCTTTAGTAATGGTAATGTAATTCAAGCTCATCTAATTAAAAGAAAAGTTTCCTTACCTTCAATTTAGATATGTTCTCTATACATAAAAACACAGATTCATGCTTAGGGGCCATCTACAAAGTACGTATGCACAAGGGGGAGGGGGGGGGGGGGTTAAATCTGATGCGTACGCTCCATTGAACCACGTGTATAAAAAGTGCGTACAGGGGGGGGAGGGGGGGTCAATTTCGGACCAAAAATTGCGTACGTACTTTGTAGATGGCCCCTTATATGTCATACATTTGCCCTGTGAGCAAGGGAGGATCATCTTCCACAGACACTTGTAGTTCGGGCTAATCCCAATCATGTACAGCATGGAAGCTGCCATTTAATCCCGGATTTCGTGGCTTTAGTTTCTATGATAATCAACATAACACAAATATATTAACAGGATACCGAGGGAATTAACCATATATTTGTATTTTAATTGCTAGTTATAAGATTGAAATTTTTACTCCTTGATATATGTAATTTCTCTATCTTTGCATTTTCAGGGTATGGTTACAGGGGATACTCCCAGCAGTGTCCGATCGTGAGTCGACAGCCTCCGAAAAGTGCCTGCTTCTCTTGCAAGAGCTCGTCTTGGATGGAGTCTGCCGCAAGGGATCGTCTGAAGCGAGCAAACACCTGGCGTGGAGTCTACTCTGCCAGCTCATGCAGCCGGATCTTTGCGAACTGAGGTAATAAACATGTTTGTGCTTGAAAGTTGTTTTTTGTGTTTGAATGATGATATTGATAACTGTTTGTATAAGTGGCACTGTTAAAACAGCTGGGGGGTGTTTCACAAAGATCCTAAGTTGATCTTAGCACTAAGATGGTCTTAAATATTATGGAAAGCCATTAGTGTCTTGAAACAGTTATGTTGAAATGCATAAAATGTTGATTCAAATCATATATATTTTCTAATTATCACAGAGATTCATAATCTTCACATCAAATTCATGAAATCTCTTTGATAATTAGAAAATATATATGATTTGAATCAACATTTTATGCATTTCAACATAACTTTTACAAAAATGTTTCAAGACACTAATGGCTTTCCATAATATTTAAGACCATCTTAATGCTAAGATCAACTTAGGATCTTTGTGAAACACCCCCCTGGCATGGAGTCTTCTCTGCTAGTTCATGCAGCCATATCTTTGCGAACTGAGGTAGGATAGTGTTGTTTTTGTATGTTTAAATTTGTTGCTTCAGCTAATGATTTATACTTCAATGTATATGATGTCATAGTGGCATTGCAAGGGTGTGCTTAGTGACTGAAAATATAAAACTGTTGAAACAGCTGGTGTGGAGTCTACTCTGCCAGCTCATGCAGCTTAATCTTTGCGAACTTCTGAAAGATTTGTGTTTACGCTCCACAGATTTTGTTGTTTTTTGGATGTTCAGATTTGTTGCTCATGATTTAAAGTCAGTGCACTTATCAATTTTGTTTTATAGTGGCGTTGAAAAAAATCTTATTGATTGACATACAAATGTTGAACCAACTGGCATTGAGTCTACTGTGTCAGCGCAGGCAGCAGGATGTATGCAAGCTTTAGTTAGATTTACAGAAATTAAAATATATATTCACGTCATTAAAACTCCCGGTTTGATGAGCCCTGTAAAATATTCAACCCAACCTTAAAAGAAAACACCTGAGTGGAAATAATTTATAAACCAAACATGCTTCAATTCATTTTAATTTCAGGATCTACTTTCAGAGGGTTTGTCGTCTGTGGGCTCGCCAAAAGCTACTCACACCAACCCTGATAAAGGGACTTGCAACGCACACCGATGGGAACAATTCTGTGGTAGGCTTTGATGATTATTGTCATAATTGTAACTATTTCTCTTTTTTAGATTATTGTCAAAATTATTATTCTAATAATTATTTGAAATTTGTGGACAATTGTGGGCTCGCCGAAAGCTTCTTTACTCCAATGGGAACAATGCTGTGGAGAGTTATGATGATTATTGTCCTATTTGTTATTATTTTAATGATAAAAAGAATGATTATTAGAAAATTATTTTATTGTGCGTCGTTAGGAATAATGATGTGGTGCATGCTTACTATTACAGTCCATTGTAAGTATATAAAATTGAATCATGTGAATTAAATTACAGTCCATCATACACGTAAGTGTATACAATTTAATCTTATCAACAGGCCTTTTTCATGGCTTGAAAAACTTAATTTTGATTTTTGCCACCAAGTGCAGCGTGTTGCTGGATCCGCTCACTTTTATGTCCGTGTTCATATTTTGGCTATTATTATCAGGCTGCCTGGATGTTCCTGGGCCAAGTGTCCACCTTCTGTCCCCACCTGGACAAGACCATGGTCCTGCAAACCTGGCGTGACCTCACGACCTCTGACCTCGCAGAGAGGTCAACGACCGGCGACGACCCCGGGCTGCGGGACGGACCGTCCTCCGAGATTCTTGTGAGCGTTCTGTCTGTGATGGGAAGTCTTGCGACAAAGTTGGAGGAGGGAGAGAGGAAGAGATTGGTCGAGGAGATTGCAGACAGACTTGTCAGGGTGATGGAAGCTCCGAATATCATTGGCGCTATGGTGGAAACCTTGTACAAGGTATGCAAATGGTGGTAGCGGTGGTGGTGATGATGATGATGATGATGATTGTGATGATGATGATGATAATGATGTGACAGTGGTGGTGATGGTAGTGGGGGTGGTGTTGGTGATGGTGATGATGATGATGATGATAACTAAACACACTTATATTGACAACAACTAACTTTCAAAGCTCCGAATTAAATAGGTATTATCTTTTGTTAATATACTGCAGTAACTGTCTTTTGTTTACTTTCTTGTAGCTCTGCTGTGCGAATGTTCCCGAGAATGCAACCACCAACCTGCTCCTCAACCAAGTCTGCAACAAGATACTCCAGACCTGTGACTCATATCTATCCACTGTCTCGTTTCTATCCTGTGAAATGCAACAAATTATGTTGGCACTCTCTTGTAGTAAGCTCTTTCGATACTAAATTAGTCTCTTTTCTTCTTTTCAGCTCTGTTGTGCTAATGTTCCCGAGAATGCAACCACTAACCTGCTCCTCAACCAAGTCTGCAACAAGATACTCCAGATCTGCGACTCATATCTATCCACTGTCTCGTTTCTATCCTGTGAAATGCAACACATTATGTTTGCACTATCTTGTAATAGGCTCTTTTGATACTAAATTAGTCTCTTTTTCTTCTTTTCAGCTCTGTTGTGCTAATGTTCCCGAGAATGCAACCACTAACCCGCTTTTTGACCAAGTCTGCAACAAGATACTCCAGAACCTGTGACTCGTATCTAACCACTGTCTCGTTTCTTTCCTGTGAAATGCAACACATTATGTTTGCACTATCTTGTAATAGACTCTTTTGATACTAAATTAGTCTCTTTTCTTCTTTTCAGCTCTGCTGGTGCTAGATGTTCCAGAATGCAACCACTAACCCGCTTCTTGACCAAGTCTGCAACAAGATACTCCAGACCTGCGACTCGTATCTATCCAGTGTCATACTATCCAAAGGACTCACACTAGATGCAACACATTATTTCATTACTCTCTCTTGTAACAAACTCTTTTAACCCCTTAGCCTACAGGAACCTGGTGGGCTATGTACACACAATGGGTATTTCAGAAACTTGAAAGGAACAGGTTAAAACAGAATTGTTCAATTTTGTTATTTTTCAGCTCTGTTGTGCTAATGTTCCTGAGAACGCAACCACTAACCCGCTCCTGGACCAAGTCTGCAACAAGATACTCCAGACCTGCGACTCGTATCTTTCCAGCGTCATATTATCCGAGGACGGACCAAAGCTTACGGAAAACTCAGAGGAAATCCTCATTGCTAGGATCTTCCTGCTTGGGGAGATCGCTCAGCTGTGCCCATACCAGATGCCACGGAGGGTGTTTACCTTGGTCCAGTCCCTGCTGGCAGGACCAGGCGCTGGCCTAGAAGGTAAATTTTGGTCTTAGTTTATTTTGGTCAAGATTGATGCATAGAATAGAACAGAGATTAAATAAGCATTAATTGCAGTCCAGCTTTGTCTTTATCAGATGCAGCGAAGGGTGTTTACACTGGTTTACACTGGTCAAAGTTATTATTTTCATACTGTTGCCAAGATTAAGGCCTTGAACAAAAGTTGAGAAGCTTTGCAGCTCCGCTGTGTCTGTATCATATGCCATGTCAGGTGTTTGTAAACACTGATCCAGGGCATTTAAACTGGTTAACACTATTGTTTATTTCACTCCAGGATCGGAGCTGCCCAGCTCACAAGGGCTCACCCAGTGCTCACAGCCACCACTCTCTCAGTTTTACTCCACCGTCTCTCCCGCGTCTAATGTTTAGAACCATGATTACCCATACTAGCAATGAAAAGCGGTGACGTCACACTTGAGTTCTGTACTATTATTGATAATAATGCTTATTTGATATAGCACTATAAGTGATATAGAAATATAAATGAGTTTCATAGTACCTTTCTTATTCAACTTACATATTGTTTCATTTTTTCCCCCCAACCCAGGATCAGAGCTGCCCAGCTCACAAGGCCTCACCCAGTTCTCCCAGCAGCCCCTCTCCCAGTTCCGCACCACCGGCGCGCCCGTCTCCATGGCGGTGCGCGCCCACGCCTTCGTCACCCTCGGCAAGCTATGCCTGCACCACGAGGGACTCGCGAAGCAGTGCATCGCGGCGCTGGCCCGAGAGCTGGAGATTGCGGAGGACGCGGCTGTGAGGAACAACGTGGCGCTTGTCATGTGCGATCTATGCATCAGGTAGGGCAATGCTAGAAATCAAATGTTTAAACTTATTTTTATGTTTTAAAAAGTACTGAAAGAAGTCAAAGAACGTCATTTACATACCCTGGTGAAAAGTCATGGAAAGTTCATGGAATCATTGTTTTAAAGGTCATGGAAAGTTCATGGAATCATTGTTAGGTCATGGAAAGTCATGGAAAGTTCATGGAATCATTGTTAGGTCATGGAAAGTCATAGAAAGTTCATGGAATCATTGTTAGGTCATGGAAAGTCATGGAAAGTTCATGGAATCATTGTTAGGTCATGGAAAGTCATGGAAAGTTCATGGAATCATTGTTAGGTCATGGAAAGTCATGGAAAGTTCATGGAATCATTGTTAGGTCATGGAAAGTCATGGAAAGTTCATGGAATCATTGTTAGGTCATGGAAAGTCATGGAAAGTTAATGGAATCATTGTTTTAAAGATCATGGAAAGTCATGGAATTTAATGTGAAAATAAGTGTATGAGCCCTGTTCTGCTAAGATGGCAAAGGGAGACTGAATGTTGCTGTGACTGATTTAACTAATTCTCTATTGCGCTGTTAATTTTTGCATTTTATACTTTTATATATTTGTTTGTAATTCACCTTTCAGGTATCCTAATCTAGTAGATCGCTACATTCCCAACCTGGCTACATGCCTGAAGGACAAGGATAAACTGGTTCGCAAGCAGACCCTGACACAGCTTACTCAGCTTGTACTGGTATGTATAGCTTGTACTGGTATGTATAAATATTAATGCTGAGTCAAAACATTTACTAGATGTTTATCAATTTTTTTGGGGGGTTTACGTTTAATTGTTTTAATGTTATACAACATTGAGAGACAACGTTTAAACCATAGTACAATTAACAGAATAATTCAGCACTATTAAATATTAGTTCATTCAGTACCAGTTCTGAAAATTTGTATATATTTGTGCAAAGTAATGGAAATATCCTGTATCAGGACTAATATAATGTATATTACCTGTCACACAGATTACTTTACTGTCCAAATTGTCTCGACAGCCACCAAAAATGATCCCTTGCAGAGAAATGCAATGTTTTGTTATGGCAACTGTTACTTATCTACAATGGCCACACTTCTTCTTTTCTTGGGTGGTCACTGGAACATCCATAAATCCAGACCACCCTATAATCACAGTCACCTGTCATTATATATCATCCAGCCATTTCACTTCCTCCTCTCTTTAATTGACCACTCGTAACCAAACACTTTCACCATCGACCAACCTCTCGTTCCCACACATTCCTTACGTAATTCACCATGCTGACCAATGATACTATTACCGTTATGCAATACCACATGTTGTATGTTTATGTCATCATGGACCACCAGAGTCCTACTCTTGTACCAAGCATTTGACTGGATAAAATACCAATCACTTATCCTCCCAACAATCGGTGTGACAGCATCCTTATTCAAGTCTTCCCACAAATAGCAAAATATTATATATACAGTCACTATACACAAGTTTGTCTTACATGTATTTCACATTTTGGACAATACAGCGTGAGATCCTTACACCCTATTTATAAATTTGATGTATTTTTGTACCTCTTTTTGTCCCTCCCAGGAGGACTATGTGAAGTGGCGCGGTCCACTTTTCTTCCGCTTTGTTTCCGTGCTTGTGGATGAAGTTGACACTGTAAGAGATTTTGGTAAGGAGAACGACAAACCACCACTTATTGGCCCGTATTTACAAAGGAGGTTTGTACAAACCCCGGTTCAAACCGCGGTTTACATCTATGGAATGCCAATTGTAAACTGATGGAGAGAGAATGTAAATTCCTTACTTGTTAACAATGTTGATGGTACACATTCTCTCTCCATCAGTTTACAATTGGCATTCCATAGATGTAAACCTCGGTTTGAACCGGGGTTTGTACAAACCTCCTTGGTGAATACGGGCCATTATGTCTATCAGCATGAAATTTTGTATTAATACTAAATATTGTTAGTTTATAAGACATACTCTTTGCTCTATGTGCTTCCAACTAGATTTCATTTGACGGGATATTTCTATAATAATAATAATAAACTGTAGCGCATATCACAAAAATAAATTTAAGTCTCTATGCACATTGAAGGAAGGAAAATATAGAACTAGGAAAATAGACATAAGGGAGCGAAGAAGAGACAAGGTGAGATGAAAAGTGACAAAACTACAGTCAAACCTGTCTATAGCGGCCACTCAAGGGAAACTTCAAAAGTGGCCGCTATAGACAGGTGGCCACTATAGACAGGTTGGCGGCCATTTTTTTTTTTAAGCACGTGTGTTTATAATATAAACATCAATACCATTACCACATGTAGCCCACACATGAACATAATTATAAACAACATTTACATGCATATGAAATAAAAGAACAGAACCTTGGAAACTTGTCTTATTTTTTTAGTACATTTGTGTGATTAGTGTTGAGAAAATAATGAAAGTTTCATTATGTGTAAACCTTCCGAAATAAATCTACCATCGTCGTCTGTTTGGCCGACTGTCGTTCGTTGTTGTCGAAGAAACAACTCTCGATCTCGAGCTCCCGATATGATGATGCAATGCGCGCGCGATCGTGTGAATATTTTTATTCTTTGCCTGAACAAAATGATGTTACGTAAAAAAAATATTTTTGATTGAAAAAAAAAGTTCTAGAAAATACGACGATGAGAGCAAAAATGTATAAGTGTAGGAAAATATTTCATATCAAACTTCATTGATAAGTTTTTGCATTAAATAAAATGCTTCGCAAAGACAACACAAACATTTAAATGTACGAGGCTATACAAACCGGTTTAGATCCGATCCGGTCCGATCCCCAATGCGGTGAAAGTGTGTGCATTGTGCATGCATGTGTGTGTTGCATGCATGATCAAAGTCCCTGTCGCCGCAGCTCAGCGCAGCGGTAGCGCGCGGTCAGCGGCCAGAGCAGCTAGCACTCATCGATCGATAAAAGATCACAACCACGGGGCTTACAATGCGTGCATGAACAATAACACGGATGTTCAGCCAGGGCTATGAGCACGCGCTAATCCGTCTCAAGTGCGTAGCTCAGCTGAAAGCTAGCTAGCGATCGCTTCACGGAAACAATGAGTGAGTAAAAATAGATCAGTCGGCGGACGAGGTAAACAAAAGAAACGGCCATTTTAGGCTTTTAAACTTGACATTCATTATTGAGGCGGCACTTTTCAAAAGCTACAGGGACAGGGTAGTTCTTCAGCCCTAGAGTAGACTATGGTTATATTGTTCGCTAAGCTTATGCTGCCAGCTCGCTTTCACGGCAAAGTATACCAGCTTCGCATCGGAAAATATCAAACTAGCACGCCCGCAGTTACGGCCAAACCGAACATTGATGGCCGCTACAGACGGTAAAAAAATGAGTTTGGGAAGCCAAAACAGTGGCTGCTGGCCGCGTTAGGCAGGTGGCCGCTATTATATAGACAGTGTTTATAACACTGTATTTTCCTCGGGGGAATTCTATGTGGCCGCTAACGGCAGGTGGCCGCTATAGACAGGTGGCCGCTAGTACAGGTTTGACTGTATAACTAGCCTAATGCACCTTCATGGTCACTTGCTGGTTCTAATAATGCACCCCATGGGCAATACAAGTCCTTTTTCTACAGCGCTTAGAGACTGGTGCATTGGAGAGTTGATTGTACTCTAATACAAGCCTCCACACTAACTTTTTTCTGCACTGGCCCGTTTGGGCAAGTGAAATCATAAAATTTGACATTTTACTTGCCCCAATATAAAATTAACTTGCCCTCTTACTACTAAATAAGATTTATAGTATGAAATTAGATTGTCCTCTTGTAGCTGAACAATTATTTAGTTGCCCGATCAGGCAAGCAAACTAGACAATTTATTAAATTGTACTTGCCCGACACCAAATTTTACTTGTCCCGGGCAAGTGCTAGTGTCGAGCCCTGTCTAATATTAGATATTATTATTTGTTTATTTTATTTTGTATTATTATTATTATAATTATTATTATTGTTATTATTATTATTATCATCATCATCATCATTATTATTATTATTATTATTATTATTATTATTATTATTATTATTATTATTATTACTTAATTACTTTATATGAACAAATAATGTAATTGTATTTTAAATCCTGTGTTTTTGTATTACTCTTATCAACCGAATACATGTACTTAAGTTCCTTGTCATGTGTTTGTTTGAATAGCCGAGTACTGTTTGGTGGAGCTTCTATTGAAGAGGTACCCCGGTATGCTGATGCAACAGTTCATGGAGGGTGTCTTCCACTTTAACAACTACAAGAAACATGCCGGTAAGATATTGTGTAGTTACTTAGAATAACTCTTGATTGATTGATTGATTGATGGATGGATGGATGGATGGATGGATGGATGGATGGATGGATGGATGGATGGATGGATGGATGGATGGATGGATGGATGGATGGATGGATGGATGGATGGATGGATGGATGGATGGATGGATGGATGGATGGATGGATGGATGGATTGATTAATTGATTGATGGTTTGATTAATTGATTGATGGTTTGATTGATTGATTGATTGATTGATTGATTGATTGATTGATTGATTGATTGATTGATTGATTGATTCATTTTTTGGGGTCGGATAGATTGATTTTGCCTTTTTCAATTTTTTTCCATAATTCAATTTTTTAATGAACCGAATCTCTGTATTGATAACATTGTTAATTTTCATCTTACAGTGTTCAACCAGTTCTTTCAGTCTGACCGGGAGAGGGAGCTGTTTTCTCTGGAGGGCCCGGACAATGCGGAGAAGCGGATGAAGATCTTCCGTTTCATGCTGGGTCACATGACCGATGAGCATCGCTTCAAACTGACGGGCAAACTTGTGCAAGAGGTACACAAATTGTAACTTGTATTTTCCCCAAAGGAAATATTTATCTCAGAAATTTGTGCATGTTACCACGGATTTTATAGTAAGTAGTATGTCTGAATTGACCTTTGAATTGTTCATACCCATATCTGACTCTTTTTTGTTGTTGTTACTTTAAATGTTTTGTGTTTTTGTGTATGTCATTGAAACACCTTTCCTCTCAATCATGATCTAGGTCTTGGCAGCATTTGTTGATGGTGTGATTCCCCTTGATACCGAGTCCAGTTCTATCCTCAAAGACACGCTCAACATCCTGTGTTGTAAGGTTAGTACTGGTTATAGTTATCCATAGTATATTATAAGTCTCATGGAATTTCTATCATAATCCTTCGGGCTTGTGTCGGGTTTATGATAGCTTCTGACCAACACGAGCATTGGAAACTTGAGTGGTTTCAGGGACGAATACAGCATAAGGGCTTTCTATAGCTCAGCTGGTAGAGCACCAATCTAGCAATACAGAGGTCTTAGTTTCAAATTTCGGAGAAACCCTTTTTTTTTTAGGCTGGTGCTCTACCAGCTGATCTATAGAAGACTCTTATGCTGTGTTCGGCCCTGAAACACCATAGTTTTCAGTGCTCCTGTTAGTCAGAAGTTATTATAATCCTGAAAGAAATCTACTTCAGGGATATTATAAGTTTCATAGAATTTCTATCTTAGCTAGCTAACACCTAGCTGGCAAACCCAGGTGATGATTATCATCCTCATTATCACTATTGCTATGAGTGTCATCATCATCATCATCATCATCACCATCACCATCTTTGCCATCATCATCATCACAACCACCGTTACCACCACCACCACCACCACCACCACCACCACCACCACCTCTACATTATCATCATCATCATCATCATCATCACCATCACCATCTTTGCCATCATCATCACAACCACCGTTACCACCACCACCACCACCACCTCTACATTATCATCATCATCATCATCATCATCATCATCATCATCATCATCATCATCACCATCACCATCTTTGCCATCATCATCATCACAACCACCGTTACCACCACCACCACCACCACCACCACCACCACCACCTCTACATTATCATCATCATCATCATCATCATCATCATCATCACCATCACCATCAACATAAACATTATAGTCACTTCTTGCTATCTCTTCATCTACAGGAGATCAAGCTAGCCACGCTTCACTCCAAGCAGGCAAACCCGGATGACATCGTGGAGGAGATGCAGATGGCAGAGGCTGTCATGGCACAGGCCAAGACCAAACTGATCTCCCAAGTCGTCAAGAAGAACACGATTGAAAACACCATTCCAATCATCATTGCCCTGAAACACATGGTAAGTGTGAACCAGGCTTGTGTATCTATAGCTTTTTGACATTGTAAATGTGAAATGATGCACACTAAGACCAAACTGATCTCCCAAGTTGTCAAGAAGAACACTATCAAGAACACCATTCCGATCATCATTGCTCTGAAACACATGGTAAAAAATTGAACAGTACTTTGGAAATATATAATTGTTTCAATTTTAAAAACATACAATCTTTTACATACTTTATGTGAACTTCAAATAACATTTCTCTAAAACATTTATTACCAACAAGTGTAGGGTTTTGCTATATCGAGCCACGTATGTTAAAATGCTTTGGTTATTTGATAATTTTGTACTCGTGTTCATCTTATCCAAACCAGTTGGAGAAGCAGCATTCCCCGTTACTAGGCGACCTGATGCTGTATCTCAAGGAGCTTATGAAGGACTACCGCAATGAGATCAAAGGTCAGTTATGCACTTTGTCATTTTTCTGTCTTAATAGATTTGTAACAGATTTGTAATTACTTTAATAGATTTGTAATTATTCATGTTTACAATTCCCGTTCTGATGTTAAGAAATATATGTTGGATTGTTTTTATCAAACTTTACACTATTCTATTTTATGTTCAAGAGATTTATAATTAGTCTTGTAAATATTTTGTGAGAGAAATGTTTGACAGGTTATTGTATCAAACCAAACAGAGGAAACTGACCCAAAATATATGAAATCAATGGAAAATACAATACAATACAACATATACAAATTAAGACCCCAACCAAATTACTATCTTACTTTCTGTGATTATTTTATGCAGACATTTTCTTTTTTAAGCACATCAAATCAAATTCAGGCACACTTTGAGACACAAACCAAATTAAACTCTGTTAATCTTTATGATTACTTTGCTGCAGACATCCTTGCTGCCGACCGTCAGCTCGCGTCAGAGATTGAGTTTGATCTGCGCAAGTTTGATGAGAATCAGCTACAGCAGCAACAGCAGCAACAGCAGCAGCAGGAGAAACAGGCAGCAGCAGCTACCCCTGGAACTGCCCCAGTGCTCAGGGCTGGGGGAGGGCAGAGAACACCCCAGCCAGGAGCTCTACAGGTGCGTTATGTGTGTGTCTACTAGTGTCTACGTGTTTGTACTGAGCAGCAATTACAGATGGAGGATTATAATTCTTTAAATATTATCTAAAACAAGCAAGAAATTGCGAAGCAGATCATAACTAACTTGCGCAATTAACTTTCATTTTCCTCCACATTTATTTTTTGGTGGGCAAGTAAAGTAAAAGTAAGTGTTAGTGTGGAGCCTTGGCAAAGTGAAAAAAGGGAGGAATTATTTAAAGGGAATTCAGACCGGTATATCAGGCGCACAAATCCATATTGCGCACTTTTACTCAGTTATAAGTAGCGATCGCCAACTGTCCTAGTTCACGAACGACCGAGTCGAAAATGCATCAAAAATAGTCGCGTTCGGAATGTTTGTTTTTCCATGGAGGTACTCCTTGTATAGTCGATTCATGGTCGAGTGGAGATCAATCAGAGATCTTTACGAGCGAAAGTATTACGCAACACGCTCAACCGAACTGTCATCAAAGTGCCGCTGCGAATCTGATCAGCGCTGTATTGCCTCGAGCGGTTCGACTACCTCAATGTACAGTTTATCGCTCCGTACATAATAGCTACCACCTGTGTGCTGCATGCAATTTCATACGAAGTGCCGTGTTCAGATATTCCGAAGCACTGCTCTAGATCGATCCAACACACATTGTGAGTTTACCTCGGGAGATTACGGTGGAGTGCGAGTTGGATTTTGCTGACTACCCATTTTAACCTACGCACATTTGCCTATAAAATAGGATACATCAATTTCTCTGTTTTATATTTTGGGGATAAATGTCAGCTAGGGATGATCTCAAAGGCAGTTGATTATATTTAAACTTGATTAACTTTGATAAATTGTTTGTAAACTTCTCCTCCTCAGACCCCTGTGCTGCTATCACCGAAGTCTGTGGCTGGCCGTTCGCCCTCCGTCCGTCAAAGCCCAAAGACCCCTGCCGCCAGGGGAACTGCCACAAAGTGAGTACTAAACCAATATTCCAAGTTACGAAGGAATAATTAGGGAAAAGGTTTATTCAACCCTCTTTACTATGCAATTAAATAGACTACATAGACCAGGTAGATTTGATATGTTTGTAAACTCTGATTCCAACTCATGTACTGTTGCACAGATGACCATTCACTATCTGTTCCTCAAAACCCAAAGACCCCTGCTTCCCGGGGTACTGCCACAAAGTGAGTACTGCACAGATATACCAAGTTACAAAGGAATATTAAAGAACAAGATAATTTAACCTCGTTACTACACAATGAATTAGACTACTTAAAGAACAAATCAATATCTGACTGACCGTCACCGTGGCATTGTATGTATTCGCTCCTTTACAACCCGACATGAAGTTCGCTGGTGAAGTACCATGCACAATAGAGATAATAAACAGGTTCTGCGAAAATCGATATTTGCTACCAGTGAGATACCACATTTTTACTTAAATGACCAGTACTCAAATTGTATTTCTTTGCTAATTTTTAATTTAACCCCAAATTGTATGATGGTTAATAAGGTGCAGTTAGATTGATAGCAGATATATTGTCAGTCTTTCAATATTACTATTTTTTCACCCATTTTTAGGGAGAGGTTGCTTGCAGCTCAGGCCATAGTGAACTCGGCTCGCAAGGCCCTGGCATCAGCAGCCAGACGAGGCAGTGGACCCAACACACCAAACCGGCCAGGTCCAGCGGCCCAGGGATCCGCTACCCCAGCCCCTACCACACCGGTGCAAGTCAACAAGAATGGGTAATTAAAACTCCTAATTATAATTATGAAAATTACAATTTGTACATTTTTTTTTATTTTTTAGACCAATCAGTCCCCTGCCCCTGGCTATAGCATAGCCAAAATAACCCATCTTGAAGGCATTGATTGTACTTATAAATTTCTAAGTACAATTATATTTTGACTCTTTTCTTGCCAACATGAGCGTTCCCAGTGTAAAAGTGAAACCAGAGCCCTCTGATAACCAAGACACCCAAGCAGGAGTGGACAGGATGATCCAAGGGGCCGACAATACACCCCAACAGAGCTGCCAAGTCTTCCCAATTTCGCAAAAGACTTCCTGAAAATAGACCAAGATTACTGCATCAGATAGCCAATCTTCCTGATTATTGAAAAATTATTGTCATTAGGTTGTATGCATGTTATTGATATCTGCCTGATTTCTGATGAAATTTCCCTAAATCTTCCTGATTGTTGAATGTCAATGTTGGTAGCTCTGCGAGGGGCGCATCAGGTCCCCCATTGCAACAGTCGATCGTTTTACGCAATGTTTTGGCAATATGCAAATATGTTGCTGCACCACTTCCTGGGTTATTTCTTTGAAGCCCTCAATAATTGTTTTAGAACAATCAGCCCCTGGCTATAACATAGCCAAAATAACCCTGCGTACAGGCATTGATTGTACCCAGAAACAATCTTTTAAAGTGATTATCTTTTTTCTTGCCAATAGGAGCGTTCCAAGGGTGGTAGTTAAACAAGAGCCTCCTGATACCCAAGACACCCAAGGAGGGGTAGAGAGGATGACCCAAGAGACTGACAAGGGAATTAACAATGCACCTTAAGGATTCCAGAAGAGCTCTTTAAAATGTCAATGTTTTTTTTTCTCTCCTGTTTGTTGAGATACAGTCACCTAGCAAGATGTTTGTTATACATTTATTATTATTTATTATACGATGTCATACATTTGTTATACATTCCAACAGAAGCATTCCCCGGGTGGTAGTTAAGCAAGAGCCTCCTGATACCCAGGACACCCAAGGAGGGGTAGACAGGATGACCCAGGAGGCTGAGGAGGGGGTACGGAGGGTCCAGCTGAGCGATGCACCCTCCAGGACTCCTGAAAGGCGCATCAGGTCCCCCCTTGCTGAGGTCAGCGAGGACAATACATCAAAGGTATGAAACATTTACTTGAGGGGGTAACCTCGCTAGTCATAAGGACCACTAGTCATAACGGCCGCTAGTCATAAGGGCCGCTAGTCATGAGGACCGCTAGTCATAAGGACCGCTATTCATAACGTGTAACTTCCTACATGTATCTGTGAAGGACCGCTATTCATAAAACTAAAAGGGGTCACTATTCATAAAGGCATGAGGATAAATAGTGGTCCTTATGACTTGCGAGCGGACCCCTACTTGAGTGGTCAGAAGCTGTTATAAATATGACGCAAACCCAAAGGATAATAATAATAATATGAACATTCGTATAGTGCAGCTACTATAAATTATATATACTCTGCTACGCTTATAAGGAGCTCCTTTAAAATCAAATTGAGGATATGTGTGAGGGATCAATTCAATTCAATATTCAATATTGTATTGGTCCAACTTAATGGAAATCCAACTCACCGAAGTGATGCAGCTTGTCTAGTATGAATTATTTCGAACATAAGGAATCTGACCAGAAGTTTATAATATAAATGAAAAATGAGCAAAGAAAATAGGGTTTCTCGGGGATTGGACCCTGATACCTCATACTCATATGATGACATCAATGGTACCCTGGGGTACCAAAAGAAAATCCGCCATTTTGTTTAATTATTTATTTATTTTTCAGGGCTGTACACTGGGCTACGAAAGAGTGTAAAATTATTTTCGTTATGCTTTATTTACGTTCAAAATGCTCTCTTTGCGGCCGGGTAGCATGCATACAAGCGCTGCATTCACAACGCAATACACCAGCTGCGTCCATGATTGCTCTGCGGTACGGTTGTACTTCGGTGGACACAAGATGGCGCTACACAACACGGGATACACAGAAATACAATATAGAAATCGGGATACCGGGCTACAACGGTACACCGGGGTACTGCGCGTGTCATCATATAGCTGTATGTAAATCTGTTTGTACCATCATGCAGAAACTTTTTTGTCGGCATACCAACAAACTTACTTGGATAGTTATTTGATTATTTAATTTGAAGTATTTTTTGGACAAGGTGGGGGTGTTTAATTTTTACATTCACAGGATATATACACACCAAAAAAATACTGTGTGGTAAAATGATAGATCTGTATATTTTTGCGTTTGTATTTTTTCTTACAGGATAGTGATATAGCGATGTACAGAGCAATAAGCACCCCAGACAAGACGATAGCGAACATCACATTCCAAGCCGCCATGGATATGAGCATTATTCCACTCTCGTCTCCGATTCCATCAGCACTACCTATCAGAGTTTACAGCGAAGGAGACCCAACAAAAGGTATTTTGTGTGTGTGTGTGCTTTGTTTGTTTGTAAGTGCACACAATTGTTTAAATTGAATAAAGTCATTAATATCGGAAATAATATCGCTAGTGATATTCGTTTGTCTCGCAATGTATGGTCAACATTGAATCTGAAAGATCGCGACGTTTCGTATGCCTCTTTCAGATTCAATGTTGACCATACATTGCGAGACAAACGAATATCACTAGCGATATTATTTCCGATACTATATCCGCAATGAGTAATATATTTACCATTAAAGTCATTAATGTTTCTATTATATTTCACAGCCCAGTAAGAGGTGAAAGCCTTTATGTGCATGATCTGAATGTCTGGTTTGGTAGCCTATGCCTATGCCCATGACAATAATAGTTAATAGCATTTCAAGATGATGTATCACATTAGGTGCTATATAAATCAAACCAATTTATTATTACCTTTCAAGCATTTTTGAAATCATGTTATTGTTTCAATACCATGGATGTTCCTTTACCAATCATGTTCAGGTCCAGGAACTAAGGGCAGGACCACATTTCTATACCCGTAATGTTCCTGTATACTGATTGTGTTTCAGGTCCAGGAACCAAGGGCCGGACCCCGCAGATCAAGAAGGAGAACCTCATCCTGATGTGCTCCCCAGAACAACCGTAAGTTTACAAATTATACTTCCTTATATGTGAACCATACACCCCAAAACGACCGTTAAATCTGTGGCACTAATTTTGAGAAGGTTTGCTTAATTGCTTAGCTCCCCCTCTGCATAGAAGTGTACTTGTAGACCACCTCGGCAAGGTTAGTTTGTACCTCCTAAATAAGTAACTTTTACATCTGAGTAGCAGAATAGAGTATGAAATTCAAAGTAGGTGCAGATTTATCATTATAATTATAATAATTATTATTATAAATGCAATTATTTTTAGTATCATCATCATGATTAATTAATTAATGAATTATTATTGACCTGTCATAATTAACGTGGCACCCAAGCCACGGTGTGGAACTTCAAATCAATGCACTTTGGTCAGGCAGGGGCCAGTGGTCTTGGTCAACAACTTCAGCTCAGCCAGTCGTCATTGTCAACAGATGAAATATCATTACTGTAATTATTATTATTGTTAGTATCATTATTATTATTATTATTATTATCAATAACAGGGCACCCAGGCCACGGACGTGGAACATCAAATCACCGCAGCCAGGGCAGGAAGAAGGAAGCAGCCATGGTGGTCGACGACGTCAGCTCAGCCAACCCTCATCGTCGTCAGATGAGATGGCAACGGAAGGGAGGAGGTCGACGCGAAGGGGAGGTGCGCAGGATGGAGGCGGTGATCAGGGCGGTCGCAGAAAGAGCGGCAGGCTGGCAAAGGGTCGTTAACAAGATTTGATCAGTTTCATTAAATCTTCTTTTTCGCTGATTACTGGATACAATTAACATCAGACGGGAGGCTGGCAAAAACTTTGTTAACTCCTAACGTGCCAAGCTCGCATTTTTGAGAGTTACAATGCACTCAAATGCCATAGAGCATTAAAATCCCTGGCACGTTAAGAGTTAACCAGATATTTTTCACAAATTTCATGAAATCTTCTTATAGCTTGTCAACTAGATTCCTTTTTTTGTTGACAAATATCATAAAATCTTGTATTTTTAGCTGATTACTGGATATAATTAAGATTAGATCCTCATCCAACTGATGCTACCTAGGTAGCGGGAGCGAAAGGTTTGCAAAAGCTTGTTAATCCGGTTCCATTTCAACAAATTTCAGAAAATCTTGTATTTTGCTGATTTCTTGATACAATCAACATTACATGCTACTAATTTTCAGATGCAAAGATACAGAGATTTTTTGAAAATACAGGTAGGCTATAAAGTAATGTAGGGCGATTGCATAAGGAGTGTAAATCTGGCAAAAGCTTGTTAAACAGATCCCATTTCAACAAATGTCATATAATCTTGTATTTAACTGATAACCTCTACTACTTCTACTCAGTGGAGGCATCTTAGATTGAGTTGTCTATGCAAAAACATATCTATTATTAATGTCTGCAAGTCCCCAGTTTCACACTTGATGCCCCTTGCAATGCAGTCCATATAGTTCGTAGTTCTCATTTTGCTGATTACTGGATACAATTAATATTACTTTTGCTTGTTACCGGATATAATGATCATTAGATGCTACTGATTATGAGATACAGGGTCAAGAGATTCGGCTGACTACGTTTATTACAAAACCCTTTGCAACATGTTGGGTATCTATTTTATATCACAACGGTACAAAAAAAAAACATATAAAACACAAAAAACACATAAAACATATAAAACACATAAAACACATAAAACACATAAAACACATAAAACACATAAAACACATAAAACACATAAAACATATAAAACGGTACCAAAACATATAATTATGCGTTGATCCTGGTGGACTTGTGGTTCCCTTTAAGTGCACAAATCACTGCATAATGACGACACAAATGATATCCAAGGTTGCATGTTTCAAGTAGGGATTACAAATTCTAATCTCTGAAATTTATGTGTGTGTGGACCCTTTATGGTGGACAAATTAAATGTAAGTTACTTTTTCAGTAAATACTCGTTCATTGTAACCACAATTCCTAATATAAATGCATCAACTATTCATTGTAAAATATCATTGCAAACTGTTATAGAAGTTATTTACACAACAATTATAGAAATCAATATTCCCAATTTTTGTCCTTTTCTTATTTTACTATTAAAAATTACTAATAGTGTGAAGTAGATTATCATGTTGTTTTGAACATACAATGTATATTTTATTTCAAAATGTGATTATGGTTTCATTTTTAAAAACTTTTGACAGAGTGATTTCATTTTTAGTTTGATTTTAGGCATCATTTATATAAACTTCCAATAAATTCTTACTTCCATTGAACAGAAACATTGTACTCTTATATTTACCTCGATTTAATGTATCGTAAACGTTCATTTAGAAGCGCATATGGCTATGCTGCTTTTAAATAGCGCCATCCGAGTGCAAAAGTGGGATGTTTATCAAGAATTTGAATACAATTTGAATATGAATATGAATAATGAATATTAAAGGGATCTAGGAACTTAGCTGACATGTGCAAAAAGTGATGAATGGTTGATGCAATGTACATTGTTGTTATCTGATTTGTCCACAGGGTATTGTGTGAAAATTTCAAGTCAAATGGATGTTTTATGGCCGAGAAATGAGCAAAAATGCAAAGTAACATTCACAAACTCATTCCACTTACTTTGTACAAGGTTCTCACCATCCGTTGGATTATTTAACATCTGAACGCTTCAATCGTAAATATCTTTTTAACGAAAGTGAAATTTGAAAAACCAAGACCTGTTCCATGATTTTATTGTTAATACGAATACAACCGGGTATGAGGGAACCGCTAAAATTCCAATTGGATTTTGAGGATTTGGACAATGCTACTAAGTCCCTTTAATGTAAGTTGGTTTAGACAAATCTTGCAATTGAAATGACGATAGTATCACTAGTGTTATTTTACAATGGATTACTGATTCAAATCCCTTACTAGATGTTCAAAGCCACCAAAATCAACAGAGGCTTATTTAAATGGGGGTAGATCTTTCTTGCAGGTGGAAAAACAATATCGATTGACATTTTCATAGGGAGGTTTACTTGAGTTTCGCATCCGGAATTCCCTTGATTTGAGCCATAATTATGCGCTTCTGAATGAACGTTTACGGTAACTTGTTTGCTGGCGTTTGTGATGATCGTGTCCTCACCACTGTGTGTGTCGTGTGTGTTTTTACTATGCCTGGGATGAATACCTGTTTTTGCTATTCAAATATTCGACCTGAAAGGTTCGGATGAACCGGACATCTGAATCATTTGTAGAAAACGAAAAACTAAACAATCTTGTGATAATTTTCAATTTAAATGACATCTTTAAATATTTAGATTAAAACAGTTATTAAAGGGGTAGTTTAGTTTTGGTAAGGCTGAACTTTAGTAGCCAAAAGCTGCACAGTAACATTATAAACTAATAGTTATAACGCCACCATGCTCGAAAGGTATACAAAATTACAAACGACTAAGTAAAAAGCCTGTTAACATTCAAAAAGAGCCATTAAAACACAAGAGGGCGCTTTTTAAAAAGGCATTGTTTTCAACCATTTTTCATACAAAATTATGCATGTGATGTTTTATTGATATAATGATTAAATAGCGAGATCATCAACAACTATTTATAAAACGCTTTTGAAAATTTTTGAAAAAGTGGAAGCATTTTTAAATTGTTTTCTAAAAATCATCTAATTATTTGGCCCCAAATAATTATAAGATCAGATATATTTATTGATATTTCAGCCGTTTCTGGGTCGATTTTGACCAAATAAAGTTTATTCTGCCATTAAAATGGCATGTTCTCTCAAATTCAACACTCAGTTTTTCATTACCTCACAAAAAAATTGTGATGTGCAGCGCCCTCTCTACCAAAACTAAACTACCCCTTTAAATATTATACATAAAACATACAAGTGAACAGTTAACAAATATCATTCCTATATTGAAACACGACTATAGGGTACACACATTTCTTTTTAAGTATTTGGATTATACAAAAGTCATATTCGAATACTGACAGCTGTTCAGCTATTTGAATTACATGTATTTGAATATTTGGATATTTGTCTCATGCCTAGTGTGTACGTGTTTGCAACCCCCCTCAACCGAGGACAATCGGAGGTTCAAACCCCCCCCCCCCCCCTTTGACCAAAAAATTACTGTTTTGGGAGGTTTGAACCCCCCCTTTTCAAATGGTAACTGGTCTTCAGACCACATTTTAGCGCTTTCCCTCTCGAAAATTGTCGGCCTCAGCTTTGAACATTTTCTAAGACTATATAATAATTTATTTATTCAAGAAAAAATTACATTCACACCAGGTCCACCGTCGTTCAAGACAGTAGCATGTATTACAAACAAAAGATTCAAAACAAAATAAGTACATAACAATCAATTAAGATTATATTATGACAATTGTCACATCGCGTAATTCTCAACTGAGTGAAGAATCGGAAGTATTTAAATGGAATTCCCAAGGACACCAAAATGCGTCTTTTCCGTGACTCAATATAAAACTGTTCACAGATTTCCTGTTCAAATGCAAAGGTTTAGTTTAAAAACATGATTAAATCCCAATGTAATTCTAGTTTACAGAGCGGGGAGTAATAACATAACTGACAAGAGTAGTTGAAATAAAAACCAAATAGGCATGATGACGTCGATGTGATGGCAATGAAGAAAAAGATATAAAGACATACCTAAATGCGAAATTAATAATGTTACTGTGCGCCATACCCTGAAAAACTTGTTCGTTGAAAATTTGTGAAGCCTAGACCAAAACATTTCAACATTTTCGCAGCCAAGACCATCCATCACTAATGATGGTCGAGACTGCTAAAAAGTGGTCAACTTTCCAAATCCAACTAAATATTTCAATTACATATTTAAATATCTGTACATAGCATTGGTTATATTTACCGTTATATTTTCGTAGGGAAGGTGTGAGTTTGACATGTTTTCTGCTAACAGCGTAAAAGGGTGAGGCGGGGGGGGGGGGGGGGCACTCATGTATGATGTAAGACGGGTATGTGCCGCTTACAATTAAGACCCCCGTTTTTACACCCGATTGCCGCTGTCAATATACCGGATTTTCAAAAATTGCCGCTTCATAGACCCCCGGAATGACTTGGCTAGGTAGTTGAGTAGCGCCAAGTCTATTATTCTTCTTCTAGTCAGCTTCTAGTCACCATTTGAGGGGTTCCGTAGGTCTTTGGTAGCTCCAAGTTCATGTATTTTGCCCGTATTTTGTAGTTTTAGTCTGCTCCTTAAAGACCCATTAACTCCCGTTTCCGGGTTTTTGTAGCTCCAAATACCTTATATGATGTGCTTGTTGTCAGGTCTTAAGACCCCCATTTCAGAGTTCCGTGCGGCACAACCCCGTCAGAAAATAAATCGAGTGCTCCAACCCCCCCCCCCCCCCCCCCTTCTCCCCGGGGTCTAAGAATTTATCAGTGGTTGAATTGTTGAAAAAGTCAATAAATCACTTAAACATTCTGGCACAATATTACCATGACGACCTACATTCTCATAGTTCCCGGTTCATTGGTTCATGGTCAGCATGTTTTTGTTTCGCTGTTCCCCTGGATCATACCAACGAAAAAGGAAGATGCAACCAGAATAGCTAGGTACGCTATATCGCGTGACAAGGAACTTCGACCTGATATTATTGACTTGTACGTGTCCGATTCCGTGAGATTCATTTACTTTCGTTTTCTTTGTTTGTTTGCTAATTATATAGTTTAGAGGTTCTAAATTCTCCTGTCTCTGATTCCAGCCAGGTATACCCAAGCTGTAAATGTTAAAGATTCATCTTAAATTGTAGTTAACCGGGATTCTTGTCAACAATCGGCTTGAATTTCGCTTAAAGTTAAAACCAGTACAGTGTCTAACTCCACAAAAATTACTTGTAGCTTCAACATTTTTCTTCTGTCGTGTTGTTCGGCTTATGGTAATATAATAGTACAACAGGGTTAGAGTTTTAAAAGTGCCCATTTAGTATGACGCTTTCTATCGATAATCATTTAGCTCAAGAGCGTTAATGAACAGTAATAAACCTCATACACGTTATACAGTAATTCGTTGTAAATTTTCTTTTTTTAACCAGGAAAGCAGTGTTTTTTCAAATGAAACTTTCACACATCATTCGGACATATCTTACAATGGTTTTGGTATAGAATTTACGTCTCAAATGTACTTATTTTAGGCAATATCTGACACTTTACGGGTGCACCTTTAATTTTCCTTTCAAGACAAACGAAAGGGATATTCCCTTCAAACCCCTCAGACGGATCTTCCTTGTATCAGAACCTTTCCTGTTCCTGGTGCAGTTCGTGAGTTACATGTGTTGGAGGCAGTGGTATCAGCTGCCGGCAGGATAGAAACATAATTGTTTTAGTAGATATTATATTTCTCAGCCCCTGGATGTTAAATAAACAACGTCTAAAGTGTCGATGTCAATAACCGAATTTATTTTGTAAGCTATTATATCTATTGGTCTCGTGATAATCACTAATCTGCGCCTAACATTTGACATTTCTATAAAAGTCGTTCGAATTTTACTTTTCATCATTCCGGCGATCAGAAGCACTCCACATCATCACTTCGAGTTATATATCGTCCACCAACCAGCTTCAGCTGCTTCAACTTTGCACCGACGGCTAGAGTAGAAGGTAAGCTTAAATAATTCCATGTAGATAATACCATACTACATTTGTTCTACTTATCTGTTGTAGAAAGTGCCGTATTGTTTTTGTTTTGGTTTAGCAACCTCATGCAAAAGGACTAAAAAATATTTTGTGTAGAAATGTATTTAGATGATGTACACAGAAAAAAGGGTCCTTATTAAAGGGATAGTTAAGTATTGGTACTGAGGGTACTTCACAAAATATTTTTGGTGAGATAATGAAAAACTGACTGTCAAATTTGAAACAACATACAATTCTAATGACAAGTCAAAGTAAACTTTATTTGATAAAAATCGGTTCAGAAACGGCTGAAATATCCATTAAAGTGATCCAGGTAAAGTGTCTAACTCCACGAAAAATACTTGGAGCTTCCTCGTTTCTCTTCTGCCGTGTTGTTTAGCTTATGGTAAGAGAAGAATAAAATAGGGTTATATTTTTTCAAATGTCCCTTTAGTATGAAGATAATTATCATTGAAAATCATTATTTGAAAAGCGTTGATCAACGCTTTTCAAAAAAAGTACAATTGTTGTAGCTAAACACGTCCGAGCCAGCACGCGTGGGAAACATTCCAGACGCTACTGAACTTTGATCCAACGTGCGCAAATTCCATGAATTATGTACAGTCTGTAAACATAAACGGGTGCGGATATTACTGCTACAAATCCATGACAGGCCATCAGTATTCGGTGATAAAATATGAACTCAATATTCGTTTTTTTCACTAGGTTAACAGTGTTGGTTTTCTTTCAAACTTTCACAAATCTTTCAATTGCATTTTACAATGATATTGATATAGGATTGAAGTCTCAAATGTCATTTTGTGCAATATCTGACACTTTACCTGCATCACTTTAACATATTTCTATTCAAAAAATTCCTCGCCAGGGGATATTTTGACTTGTTAGAACAATTTTTAAAAATGCTTAAAGACCACTTTGAAACAGATCTGAATAGTACGTGTGGTTTGCGGTTGCACCATGTATAAAGAGAGGATTGGTTAGTCCTGAGAAGGACTGTTGGTATTCTTTCTAGGATAGTCCTAAAAAGGACTGTGGTAGTCCTAGAAAGGACTGTTGGGTAGTCCTGGAAAGGACTGTTGGTATTCTTTCTGAGCTTGTAGTTCTGATAAGAACTACAGCGCCGGTATAGTTATTGTTAGGAGAGGGTTGGTGATAGGAGGGGCTCGACGTTTCGAACAGGTTGACTGTCCGTCGTCAGGAGTGGCGATTCGCTGGCGTGCGCGGGCTTAAGGTTGCGGGATGCGGACGCGGGTGGCGTACTAGGTGTCCGTGGGTGCGGTGTCGGCGGCGCGCTGTGTGCACTGCCGACGTTGGCGGCGCTGGAATCTCTCGGCTCTCGGGTTGCGGACGTGAGTGACGGCTGGTGTCGGCGGGTGATGTGTGGGTGACTGTGGCGGTGGCGTTGGCTGTGGCGTATGCTGGAGTCTGTCGGCTTGCGGGTTGCGGACGTGAGTGACGGCTGGTGTCGGCGGGTGATGTGTGGGCGGCTGTGGCGGTGGCGTAGGCTGTGTCGGTGGTCTGTCGGTGTCCTTGTTGATGAGTGGTTCCCAGATGTCGCTAATGTATAATCCCAAATCTTGAGGCACGGTGTTGTGGCGGTGAATTTCGATGGCTTCTCGTATGCGGCGTAAGTTCCAGTGGTTGATGGTGGTGATGAGCTTGCTATTGTTCCATTGGATGACGTGCTGTTGTGCGTGCTTGACGATGGCTGACTTGTCCCAATCGCTGAGTCTGTAGCTGGTCTTGTGTTCCTTAAGTCTTGTTTCCAGATTTCTTCCAGTTTCGCCGATGTAGACTTTGCTGCACTCGCATGGTATTCTGTACACTCCTGCTTTCTTGTGATGTGGATGCCTGTCTTTGTGGGTGTGTAGTGCCGAGTGGAGCTTGTTGGATGAGCTGTGTCGTACTTTGATGTCTGCTGCCTGAAAGATGCGTTGAATCTTGTGTGAGGCCGGACCTATATAGGGTAGAACAACTGTTTGTGTCGGTGGTGTAGCTGTAGGTTGGTTCTCTTCCGTGGTGGTATTGGCGGCGGGCTTGCTGGCTGGAATCCCGGTCTTGATCTGTTTCTTGGGTATTTGTTGATGGCAGTGAGAGCTGTGGTGACGTGCTGGATTTCATCACTGAGTTGGTGGCCTCGACGGATGAGGGTGTTGGGCACTGACTGGATAACTGCTGGATGGTGGAACGATATGTAGTGCATGTATCTGTCGGTGTGTGTGGGCTTCCTGTATACTTGGTGGGCGGGTTTGCCGGATGGCGATCTTGTGACGAGGACGTCAAGGAAGGGGATTCTGTTGTGCTGTTCAGTCTCCATGGTGAATTTGATGCTCGGGTGTTGCTCGGGTTGAGGAAGGAGTCCAAGTCGTCTCTGCTGTGGGGCCAGATGAAGAATGTGTCGTCGACGTATCGGAGCCAGAAGGAAGGACGGTGTGAAGATGCCTGTAGTGCTGTTGTTTCGAAATGTTCCATGAAGATGTTGGCTATGACGGGTGAAAGTGGAGATCCCATGGCTGCGCCTTGTAGTTGCTTGTAGTAGTTGTCTCGCCATTTGAAGGATGTAGAGTTGAGGCAGAAGATGATGAGGTCGTGAATTTGATCCGGTGTGAGCTGGGTTCTGTCGGAGAGTGTGTCGTCAGCTTCGAGACGTTCTTTGACGATTTGGCAGGCTTCGGTGACAGGAACGCTAGTGAAGAGGGATTCAACGTCGAAGCTGACCATGATGTCTGTGTCTTGTATGGTGGTCTTGGAGAGGATGTCGACGAAATGCTTGGAGTTGTTGATATGATGCTGCGACTGTCCTACTAGAGGCTGAAGAATTGATGTCAGGTGTCTGACTGTGTTGTAGCACGGTGATCCTCGGGTTGAAATGATAGGACGAAGTGGGATGGCTGGTTTGTGGATCTTCGGCTGGCCAAACAAGATGGAGCAGGTGGCTGAAGATGAACGGAGCTTGAAGTACAGTGGCTTGGGTATAACGTCTAGTCTGTGGAGCGAGAGCAGCTGTTGGTTCTGTAGATCTGAATAGGTTTTTAAAAAGTTGTTGATTATATCTCTATTAAATCATTATTCTAACAAAACATGAAATGCACAATTTTGTATGAAAAATGGCTAAAACCAATGATTTTTTTTATAGAGAGCGCCCTCATGAGATGTAAATGCTTTTTTTTTTTGACCGGACTAGTGTTTCACTTTATAAGCACATGATGACATTCTCTTGTGCAGGTTACGTATAACTTCAGTATTATCAGAACAAAGTATATAAGTAATAGCTTTATCCGTATATCACGCTGTTTCCCTCCCCGGGGCTCCCTCTCAGTAATCCATGCCCACGTACAATTCTCTCATGCCTGGGATATCACAGTATCAACATGTCCTCCCCTTTTCTCTCTCTCCAAGACAGAGCAAACGAGAATGGGTCCAGGACTAAGAACTCTCCTTCTGGCGGGTCTTGTAGCTGGGCTACTTGATCTGAGCTGCGCGGCAAGGGTCTGCCCGACAGGCTGGTCGAGGTTCAGAACGAACTGTTACCGTATGTTCGGGGATCGCGTAACCTGGAGCGATGCAAAATTAGTGTGCGTTCTTCATCAGAGTCAACTCGCCTCCGTGCACGACTCTGACGAAAACGACTTCATCTACGCAATGTTTAGCTCTACGAATGACCTACCTTGGTCTGAACACAAGGTAGGCCTATACTCATTATGGAATTTAAGGTTCATCGGATCCAGCGACTGTCATTTTGTTTGTTAATATTTCCTCTGCTCTATTGCAAAATATGGTCAGCCAATAAGAGATGCTGCTATAATAAGAACTAATGGGGAAAACTGCGGCCTCTATCGAAAATAGTTGCGAAATTGTTGCAAATTGTTACATGTACTTACTTCTTGCTCTACTCCTTCACGGCCGAGTCTTAGCATGCTTATAGCAAGAATGTTAAATCCATGTAAGGAGTACCTGCGTGGTCCGCTACGCTATTATAATTTAGTATTAACATCGACAGGATGCACACAAAGAACACATGGGTCAAATCTGCACCCTTTTTTTGCCACACTGGCAGCACCTTTATAGGCACACATTTGCACCTTTATATTAACAAAAAAAGTTGCACACAAAGGTGCATCGCTGCATATTTTGGGTGCAACGTAGCACACTAACATGCCACTCTGACCCCTGTGAGTTTAACGTTGCACCTGTAATCTAAAGTGCAACTTAACACCCTACCTACAGGTGCAAAGTTCCACATTTAAATGAGTGCAAATTCATTTCACTTTTAAAAGGTTTAACGTCGCGCCTTTTTGTAAAGGAGCAGAAAAAGATGCAAATAATAAAGTGCAACCACTTTTCACTAAATTTATTTTTCACTTCAAATTTTGCTTATCCATTAATATTTGTCTCAGCGATCGGAAAACAAAGTTGTTTTGAATACACGCGAAGTAAACAAGGATTAACTTTGCACCTATATCGGTGCATACCGTTGCCACACTGGGAGCACCTTAAAATGTGCAACTTTACACCTTCTGGCAAAGTGCTATAGCTGCACCAAATAATTTGAAGGTTAAAAGTAGCACGGTTAAGGTGCAATTAAGAACTCTAAAATGTGCAGAATTGCACCTTTATGACGCAATAAAGGTGCAAACTTGCAATTTGAATCCTTACATCTTCACCTAAACGTGGAATAATACACCTTTAAAGGTGCAGCCTTCGTTTTTTCAAAGGTTTTTCAAAGGTGCAAAATTAGCACTTTGTTTTTAGTGTGAGGGTACGTACATCCCTCAATAATTTGGCAGCTCTATAAATATTACAAATGTATACAAACAATAATTACAAAAAAATACAAAAAGAGCGCATCCCCAAATGTTAACTTTCTCCCACGTGCCAGATTCTGTACCGTTCAAAAACATGGTACCTATTCACCAGTAAAAACATATGTGAGTGGTTTAAAAAATCATAGATTATTTCTTTTATTAGTGATACCCAATAGGAAACATACGACTTGAAATAACATTTTGCAGTTATCATTAGCAGTGAGCATAAATGCCAGTGTTTGGTTCCCCTTTAATGGAAATCTGCTTTTGTTTTTAATGCAAACATAAACAATTGTCATATTTATACCTGTTTTGCCACACAGGCAGGACCTTTCAAGGCGCATCTTTGTACCCTTTTTGAAATTTTGCAGTTGCACCTTCCGGTCAAAGGTGCATTGTTGCCTCTTAATTGCAACCTTGCGCCCTCAGGGTGCAATTCTAAACTCATATAGGGTGCTACTTTGCACCTTTAAAGGGACTAAGCAACATTGTCCAACTCCTCAAAACTTACTTGGAACCCAAGGGGTTCTCTCATACCTTGTGATATTCATTTTAACAAATAACAGCACGGAACAGGTTTTTTAAATTTGTTATTTCCATTTCGTTCAAAAGATATTTGCAATTGAAGAGTTCAGATATGAAATTGCCTACTGGATAATTTCATGCCGTGTAAAGTAAGTACAATGAGTTAGTGAATATCACTTAGCATTTTTGCTCATATCTCAGTCAGAAATTATCCAATTAAGGTGAAATCTTCACACATAACTTTGTGGACATATTAGATTACTCCAATACACATTTTTATTAATCAGTCATCACGTTTTGTATATAGCACGAAGAATCTTATTTCGGCTTTCTGTTCCCTGTCTCAAACAATCTAGGGCTACTGGATGGGTCTGAATGACATCCAGCAGGAAGGGACCTTCGTCTGGTCTGACGGTTCCGCTGCCGACTTCACTGATTGGTCCCTCACTAATCCCAGCAATCAGGGTGGGAACGAGGACTGCGTCCATATGTGGTATAACTGGCATAAGGACAGGACCCATACTGACTACACATGGAACGACCTGAATTGCGCAGAAACGGCTAGATACGTCTGCAAGAAGGAAGCGCCATGAATGGTACAACATACTGCATAGTATGAATCATACATCTCCAGCACAACCGAATATGCTAGATTTCTGAATAGAACACACATCTCTCTGTGGACCCAACAATAGCCAACATCTCGGTATCCATTAATGACCCAATAGGCCTTTGCTAGATTTCTGAATATTTCTAAATATTTAAATTGACCCAATATGCTATGATTTATTCATGACATTAAACCTACACCTCTCCATTGACGTAAATATGCTAGATTTACGAATAATATTTCTCGACTGTTGGATGACAAAATTTACTCACACATGTAGCGCCAGCCATGAATCCTCATTCATGAGATTTCATTGTGACACATATTGTAGCGCGTGGTCGCAATGCGAGAGTCATTCTCGAATGTTTTATGTAAAGCCTGCAACATGATAAACTACCACAGATGTGTAGCCAACTACTTTAAACAAAATGGATGTCACTCTGTGAAAAAAAAGACAGCACATGATATAAAAAGAATGAATCAATTTGTTTGAATAACTACAAATGATATGCATGATTTATTGCTTAGTATTTCTAACATGAAATTAAGAACAATATTTCCTATTTTGGAACTGAGAGAATGATGTAGTGTGCTCCATATATCAAAACAAATTTGTTAATTCCAATCGGTAATGTGCCCATTCAAAGCAATATCACAATTATGTTGTTTTACGGTACGATACATATTGATTAACACAAATAAGATAAACTGTGCATCATATTATCCATCTACTAATTACATTTAGCTTTTGGTTGGTTTTCTTTAGTTCAGAAGGCGTATGTTGTATCATGTTGTAACGGTTTCTTAGACTATTTTCGAAAATACTAGCTTCTTAGCTTTTTAATAGTTGTGTTGTTATACTCTATGATGTATACGGGGCGAGTCGATAAGTTAACAAAGATCAAGTACGGAGTTCGATTATAGGACATTTCTTTCATTTAAAGGGATAGAGTTTTGGTTTAGAGGGCGCTTGAAACAATATATTTTGTTTAAGGTAATTACAAATATGTGCATGCATTTTAACAAATCATAAACAGTTGAAATATCGCTTAATATTTCCGATTTAAATAAATGTTGGGGCCTAACATTTATTTAGTAATGTATAGATCGAGCACATTTGTAAAAATATACCTAAGTGGCTGTATACATTGATTTTGATGATCTCTCTGAAAACTTAGTTTGTCAAGACATCACATTTACATTTTGTAATAAAGGGTTGTAAAATTAAGGCACACTTCTTGAGGGCACCCTATTGTGTTGACGGCTACTTTTCGGATGAAAACAGCCCTGCAAATTAGCCGTTTATATGTTTTTCCATCATCCAAGCATATTTTGATTACAATATTAGTTACGAGTTTTAGTTCTTAAATTTAGTTTGACCAGAAATGTACTATCCTTTTAATTTTGTTTTTGCGCATGATTTGAAGAAGGGGGGGGGGGGGGGGGGGGGGTTCGTTGCAATACAATACATCAAGTGATATCGTTAAATATTATACGTTGTTTAATGTTGCTGTCACGTAAATTGTTTACTGAACGATTATATCAAGTAGAGTCTATTCAGAAATATGATTAATCTTTTTATTTTATAGTGTTTGCGTAAGATTGAATTGGGCGATTTATTCTTCATATCCTTCTTCTTCTTCTTCCTCTTCTTCTTCTACATCTTCTGCTTCTGCTTCTTCTTCTTCTTCGTCTTCTTTTTCTTCATCTTCTTTTCCTTCTTCTAACATATGCTACTAATTTTCAGATACAAACACACAGAGATTCTGTGATACTACAAGTAGGCTATAAAATAACGTAGCAAAAGCTCGTTAAACAGATTCCATTTCAACAAATTTCATAACAATCTTGTATATGCAAATACTGGATATAATTAACAGTCGATGTTACTGATTATCAGATGCAAGGAGACAGAGATTCTGCTGACTTCTGGTTTGTGTGAAAATACATGGTCCGGGTATAGTACTAATATTATTGAAAATGATTGCCCTTTTTAGACGGCCGTCTTGGGTCAAAACCTTTTTATGTTTAGGGTTTAACCCGACCGTTCCTATTCACATGCAAGGACAAATATTCCCGGTATCAAGTGGAAACACAAGCTAGATTTGCAATAAACTGGAATTCTCTATAACAAGCTCTGTTATAACGAGGTACCTGATAAAGCGAGGCATTTTCACAGGTCCCGGTTATATGTATTTGTATGTCGTTATATTTAACTTTTGTTTCTAGTAGAGATGTACATTTTGTATTAGCAGTTATTAACTGAATCAATGTGACACCGTATTAATGAAACAACACACTAAGAAACAAAGTACAACTTTGCACCTTTAAAGGTGCAAAGTGATGCAACACTGGCGGCTCCTTTTAAGGTACAACTTTGCACCCTCAACATAGGGTGCAATTTTGCACCCTTTCTTGAGGGTGCAATCTTGCACCTTTAAAGGTGCAAAGTGACACTTTGCACCTTTAAAGTTGTACCCTTGCAAAGTTGTACCCCAAAGGTACAAGATTGCACCCTATGTTGAGGGTGCAAAGTTGTACCTTAAAAGGAGCCGCCAGTGTTGCATCACTTTGCACCTTTTTTGTACTTTTTTTCTTAGTGTGAATGTTCACAAATCAATGTAAACAACATATGTGATCTCTACAAATGGCAGTCATTATTACATTTCGTAAGGTCATCATGTGGGGGCGCTATGTACAATATTATAGATTTATACCTGTAGGTATAGACATTGTCAAAAACCTTGTGGTTGACCTCATTCTGGTACAATTTTACAAAAAAAAACAGAACAAAAGGATTCTTTGTGGTGTTCTTTTAATCAATGACAGCATGTTAAACAATATTTGTTAATGAAATTTAACTAGGAAAAACAAATCCTTTGAGTACTAAGAATAGTAAGAGAAGAACAACATGGCATAGGGGTACAATATGCCCCACCTACTTGGGCTTTGTAGGGTTAATACATATATGCTTTTTTCTTTTTTTCTTTTATACCTAGTGATTTGATTTGTAGGTTGATTTCAGTATCGCTACATTTATTTTCAATAAAGGCATTTTCCATTGTAAATAAAATAAGCTTATTGATGTGTATGTTTAATGGTGACATTTTATGTACTTGTGTGTGCATGTATTACATAAAGGACAATATTATGGTTGTTTATATATGAAGAGCTCATTTGCAAAAGGGGTCAGGTCCATTTTCATCAAATTTGATTTGGTTGTCTTAATGTATTGATTTTTAGTAGCTCTATAAGATGATGCCAAAGAAAAGTTGAAATTCCCATCAAAAAGTGTACAAAAATGGCTAAGAAATATCCTCTTTTTTTCAAAAGGGGCTAGATCCATTTCAGTTTGTTTGCAAAAGGGGTTAGATCCACTTTATACCATTCCGAGAAAATCAAGTTTGTTTTTATTTCTCCCATATTGCAATATGTTTATGCAAATCAAATTTGTCCTGATATACTACCCTACCATGTGAATGTTAAACTGAGTATGAAAAAGTCAGCCTGTCTTCATATTTTAAAAATAATGTTCCCCAAAATTGAACTTTGTGGATCTAGCGCCTTTTGCAAACAAAGTGGATCTAACCCCTTTTGCAAACAAAATATTGTACAGTTGAGCAATGTCGGTGACATGTGAGTTGTCATTATTTTTGCTTTTGATGGGTGAAATTAATCAGAATGAATAGAAAAAACTTCAGTTATGAGCCAACTCACATACATGTTCATAGTGGGTGATTAAGTTGATTAAGATTAGTTATGTGAAATGTTTGTTTGCAAAAGGGGCTAGATCCACAAAGTTCAATTTTTGGAAAAATTATTTTAAAAATATGAAGACAGGCTGATTTTTTCATACTCAGTTTTACATTCACATGGTAGGGTAGTATATCAGGACAAATTTGTTTTGCATAAACATATTGCAATATGGGAGAAATAAAAAAAAAATGATTTTCTCGGAATGGTCTAAAGTGGATCTAACCCCTTTTGCAAACAAGCTCTTCATATCTAGTATTGCTTTGTTACTCATGATGCCATTAAATCAGTAGCTAATTTGGTATTGGTTATGTATGCAGTACACTTGAACATTCTTTAAAATGGCTTAATGCATTATTTATTCATGAATTCATTACAACCTAAGTAATTTTGTACAAAATGCATGTATGTGTACATTGTACTACCAATTTAATATTATACGTGTGGTTTACGGGTACACCATGTGAGATGGGTGGATTGGTAAGTCCTGAAAAGGACTATGGTAGTCCTAGAAAGGACTGTTGGTGTAGTTCTGAAAAGAACTGTTGGTATTCTTTCTAGGAGAGTTCTAAAAAGAACTGTTGGTAGTCCTAGAAAGGACTGTTGGTAGTCCTATAAAGGACTGTTGGGATAGTCCTGAAAAAGACTGTTGGTATTCTTTCTAGGAGAGTCCTAAAAAGGACAATTGGTAGTCCTAGAAAGGACTGTTGATAGTCCTAGAAAGGACTGTTGGTATTGCGATGAGAGGGTGGATGGTGGGAGGGGACTCGACGTTTCGAATAGGTTGACTATCCGTCGTCAGGAGTGGGGATCTGTGGCGTGCGCGGCTATAAGGCTAGGGGTTGCGGACGCGGGTGACGTACTATCGATTAGGAGCGCTATCGGCGACGCGTTGTGTGTGCTGCCGACGCTGGCGACGCTGTAGTCTCTCGGCTCGCTGGGTGCGGACGTGGGTGACGCACGGCTGCTCTGCGGCTGGCGGCGGTTGATACTCGGCTGGCTGGCTGGCTGGCTGCTGACGCTGGCAGCGCTGTAGTCTCTCGGCTCGCTGGGTGCGGACGTGGGTGACGTAATGCTGCTCTTCGGCTGGCGGCGGTTGATACTCGGCTGGCTGGCTGGCTGGCTGTTGACACTGGCGGCGCTGTAATCTCTCGGCTCGCTGGTCGCGGACGTGGGTGACGCAAGGCTGCTCTGCGGGTGGAGGCGGTTGAAGTTCGACTGGCTGGCTGGCTGTTGACGCTGGCGGCGCTGTAATCTCTCGGCTCGCTGGTCGTGGATGGGGGTGACGCCAGGCTCTTCTGCGGGTAGCAGCGGGTGGTGTGCGGTTGGCTGGCTGGCTGGCTGTTGAATTTCGGTGTGCTGGTTGCGGATTTGAGTGGTGCTAGGCTGCTCGGTTTCCTCTGTAGGTGGCGGTGGGTGATGTGTGGCTGGCTGTGTAGGCTGTGTCGGCGGTCTATTTGTGTCCTTGTTGATGAGTGGTTTCCAGATGTCGCTGATGTATAATCCTGTATCTTGAGGTACTGTGTTGTGGCGGTGAATTTCGATGGCTTCTCGGATGCGGCGTGTGTTCCAATGTTTGATGGTGGTGATGAGTTTGCTGTCGTCCCATTGAATGACGTGTTCGTGCTGTTGTGCGTGCTTGACGATGGCTGACTTGTCCCAATCGCTGAGTCTGTAGCTAGTCTTGTGTTCCTTTAGTCGTGTTTCCAGATTTCTGCCCGTTTCCCCAATGTAGACTTGACTACATTCGCATGGTATTCTGTAGACTCCTGCTTTCTTGTGAAGTGGATGCTTGTCCTTGTGAGTGTGGAGTGCCGAGTGGAGCTTGTTGGATGAGCTATGACGAACTTTGATGTCTGCTGTCTGAAGGATGCGTTGAATCTTGTGTGAGGCTGGTCCGATATATGGTAGAACAACTGTTTGTGTCGGTGGTGTAGCTATTGGTTGGTCTTCTTCAGTTGTGGTGTCGGCGACGGGCCTCCTGGTTGGAATGCTGGTCTTGATCTTGTTTCTTGGGTATTTGTTGATATCAGTGAGGGCGGTGGTGACGTGCTTGATTTCCTGTTGTAGATGGTCGGCATCGCTGAGTTGGTGGGCTCGGCGGATGAGGGTGTTGGGTACTGATTGAATAACTGCAGGATGGTGGAATGATCTGTAGTTTAGGTATCTGTCGGTGTGTGTGGGCTTCCTGTAGACTTGGTGGGCGGGTTTACCGGATGACGTTCTAGTGACGAGGACGTCGAGGAAGGGGATGCTGTTGTGTTCTTCGGTTTCCATGGTGAATTTGATGCTCGGGTGTTGTTGGTTGATGTGGGTGAGGAAGGTGTCCAAGTCGCCTCTGCTGTGTGGCCAGATGACAAATGTGTCGTCGACGTATCGAAGCCAGAGGGAAGGAGATTGTGAAGATGACTGTAGTGCTGTTGTTTCGAAGTGTTCCATGAAGATGTTGGCTATGACGGGTGAAAGTGGTGATCCCATGGCTGCGCCTTGTAGTTGTTTGTAGTAGTTGTCTCGCCATTTGAATGATGTGGAGTTGAGACAGAAGATGATGAGGTCGTGAATTTGGTCCGGTGTGAGTGCGGTTCTATCGGAGAGTGTGTCGTCAGCTTCGAGTCGATCTTTGACGATGCTGCAGGCTTCGGTGACAGGAACGCTGGTGAATAGAGATTCAACGTCAAAGCTGACCATGATGTCTGTTTCTTGTATGGTTGTCTCGGAGAGAATGTCGATGAAATGCTTGGAGTTGTTGATGTGATGCTGTGACTGTCCTACAAGAGGATGAAGAATTGATGTCAGGTGTCTGACTGTGTTGTAGCATGGTGATCCTCGGGTTGAAATGATGGGACGAAGTGGGATGGTGGGTTTGTGGATCTTCGGCTGGCCAAATAGGATGGAGCAGGTAGCTGAAGATGAACGGAGCTGGAAGTAGAGTGGCTTGGGGATGGCGTCTAGTCTGTGTAGTGAGAGTAGTTGCTGGTTTAGTTTCCTCTCAGTGGCTTGTGTCGGATCTTTCTTGAGCTGCTTGTAGGTCGGGGTCTCGATGAGGGCTGTGATCTTGTTATTGTAGTCTTGCTTGTTGAGTAGTACAGTGGCGTTTCCCTTGTCTGCTTGTAGAATGTGTATCGATGAGTTGTTGCGTAAGTCCAATTTAATATTATGTAATATTATGTAATATACTAATTTAATATTATGTAATATAGTTTTATTTCCAGAAAATTTGTTATAGTAAAAAATGGGTGTTGGATGATTAAGACAAACATAGGGTCTGTTAAATAGAATATGTACAAATAAATTGTGCCCTTTGATTTACAAAGATGACAATCAATCTATATAATAAAGTTATCCATTAACATGGTGAAATGCAACAAAATCACTTTGAGTTTTTAGACTCCTCTTGTACCTTGTTGTTTGACTTATGATAACAGAAGAATGAAATGGGTTTGATCTTCAATTGTCTTTTTAATTATGGGGATATTCAAAATAAAAACCATTCTAGAAACGCTTTTCAATTGTAGTTTTAAAAAATGGTGGTATGATTCATACCACCATTTTTTTTTCTTACCTCACTCACATGCCTGTATGAAATATAATCAGACATAACACCTGTGATGCAAGCGCTTTGTATCATATTGTTGTGTGCAAAACACGCTATACAAATAAAGCTATTATAAGTATTATTAAATGGTTTATATACATTATTTATTTCAGAGATTAGATTTTCGGGATTATATCCAGAAGGTGACCCTTGATAAAAAGCTAGATAAACGTGTGCTATGATGTTACATAAAGAAATGACGCATACAAACTTAATAAACAAATCATTACAATATTTACAACACATAGTATGTATGAGTACTCACCGCAGAAAGACACCGATTATATAAAATAAACATTTCCCAATACATTTTCTTAATAATAATATAACATTAAAGCATGCATTTATAATATCTTAAGTGTTATATCAAAACTATATCTAGGATGTATACTATATACAACGGTATTTTGTTAGTTGATACTGTTGTATTACAAACTATTTACAGATGTATTTGTCCTTGTAGCATTTACATGCTTTCCCCTCAACACTAAAACATAAGCAAAATAACACTAACATACAATAGGTAATGTTAGGTGTGTGGTCATTTTACATGGAAACATGATCCCCTTACCAAGGACATTATACAACAATGGATTTTGAAATTGAGGTTAAAGGGATAGTTGAGTTTTGGTAGAGAGGGCGCTACATAAAATACATTTTTTGTGAGATAATGAAAAACTGAGTGTAAAATTTGAAAGAGCATAATATTTTAAGGACAGAATAAACTTCGTTTGATCAAAATCGGTTCAGAAACGGCTGAAATATCCATAAACATAGCCATTTGTAATAAATGTGGGGCCCCACACTTATTCGATAATTTTGAACCAGCCGTTAAAATAAAAATAAAATGCTTCCTCTTTTTAAAAAGTTACAAAATAGGTTTTTAAATAGTTGTTGATTATCTCTCTATCTAATCCCTATTTCAACAAAACATCACATGCACAATATTTTATTCAAAATGGTTGAAACCGATGAGTGTTTAGAGAGCGCCCTCTTGAGTTTTAACGGCTCTTTTTTAATGATAACAGGATCTTTACTAAGTTATTTGTAATTTTGTATTCCTTTCGAGTTATAACTATTAGTTTGTAATGTAATGATGCAGGTTTCGGTTACTAAAATTCAGTTTGACCAAAACTGTACTCTCCTCACCAGAACTCAACTATCCCTTTAATATCATTATTATCATTCGGCATCAAATATATTTACCTCAAAACAAAACTTTGAGATACTCGAAATAATTGCTCAACATACACTGCTAATTAAAACATACATGTAACTGTTATCATTTTGGGGTAATTCCCATAAAACCATATTACTTAAACATTACAAAATTGTACCGGTTGGCCAAAGTTTGACTGCATGGGAAGCACAGCGTTTGATAAATCCAGTTTTATCTGAATAAGGTGATAATACATCCCATTTAAACCCTGCGAAACCTTCAGTGACATAGCCAGGTATTTCGCACCAATTTGTCACGTACTTAGACATATTTGGCTTTCTGTGAATTATGACCAAAAATGCCAAACTGAAGTAAAGGAAGTACAAATAAATTTTAACGAAACAAACGTTATGCATTATTCTAACATGAACATATTTAATTGATAACCAATAACATTCAAAAGCATTGTAGTAGATTAATCTTGATTATGATGTAGTGAAATGTTCTCTTGCATGGTCAGATACGATTATACAGAGTGTCCCAGATAAAACGAAACCGGGTTTCATGGCAGAAATTTTCTGTCATAATGAGTAATTTCCTTGATGATATATATATGTCAAATATTCCATTTGCACGCATACATTTTGTGTGTGTTTTTTTGGTGAGTTTTAAGGGTTGTAAACGTACTTATTTAAAAAAAGGACAAGCACCACATACAAGTTCATATTTTTATCTTTTACAGGACACCTCATGCTAAACAAATAAAAGATTTATGCCAGAGAACGAGTACAATGAAAACATGCCTGATTTCTGCCCAAATGAGTGAAAGTTGAGTAAGAAGTCGCTCAGCTTTCCTGACTTAGCAGCTCACAATGGACTTTGATGCATGAGTGAATCTACACAAAAATGGGGATCAGGGAAAACATGGGAAACAGGCTACATCAGGAAAGTTACTCTTTTGGGCTGGAATCAAGCATGTTTTCATTGTACTTGTTCTCTGGCATAAATCATTTATTTTGTAATCATGAGGTGTCATGTAAATCATAAACTTATGAATTTGTATGCGGTGTTTGTCCTTTTTTCAAAATAAGTACCTTTACTACCCTTAAAACTCACCCCAAAACCTCACCCAAACTTGCAATTTCTGCGTGCAAATGGAGTTTTAGTAACACCACTTTCCGTCGTTCTCATTCAGTCATGCGTGAATTATGTGCCATACATTTTATATCAAATGAAAGAAGGGACACAGAGCTTTTCAGACATATATATATATATCATCAACGAAATTATTCATTATAACAAAACATTTCTGCCATGAAACCCGGTTTAGTTTTTTTCTGGGACAGTGTGTATATACTGTACAGTGTTAGTAAAACATAGTTTTAGTATTATCATACAGTTGTTAACTGGTGGGGGAGGGAACATGACGTGAAGAAAATAAGTCCCTCGACTACGTCTCGGGACCTATTTACTCTTCCCTCAATAGCATTTAAAATCCATCGGAGTGGAACATTCCGTCATTTTCCCGACAACAAAATAAACAACTGTTATATCATCTGTCAGTGGCGTAGCGAGGGTCAACGGATTGGGGGGGGGGGGGGGGGGGACACAACTGCGAGGGAGCGTAGCGCCCGAGGGGGGAGGGTGTGGGAGGGGGGTGTCCCCCCTCCCACGGTAGGGAGCTTTTGCAAATTTTCACTAGAAATAATGCAATCTGGTGCATACCTTGGAAGGAAATTTGATAATACTGAATTAAAGAAATCAGGACTTAAATCATCTCCCTCAAGATAAAGTATACAAACACAATCGAACCTACGTGTACATGCACACACACCAGACTCAAATACGCTCACGTCGTATCCGTGCTTGTCTATTGGGGGAGGGTGTGGGAGGGGGTTTACCCCCTCCCACGTGGATAATTTTTGGAAATTGGTGTTTAAAATATCACTGTAGAAGTATGGTCATTATTGTCTTTTTATTTGTCATTGTATTATAATAGTGAACCTACTCGTAACGTATTTTTAAACGGGAATAGCGCGGAAAGATTGAGCCTTGCATGAGATGGATCCACGTGATCCTGTATACTATAGAGCCATCGATATAGTGATAGTGATATAGTGAAACTACTAAGGGCGTCAACAACTTCACAAAAGTGGAGGGGAGACATTGCGAGGAAGCGAAGCGACCGAGTGGGGGAGGGTGTGGGAGGGGGTGTCCCCCTCCCACAGTAGGGAGCTTTTGTATTTTGGGGCGTGAAATTGTGCGATTTGGTGCACACCTAAGACAGAAATTTCACGTAATATGAAGTATAGAAGTATGAAGTATGGAACCAAAAATACATAATGACAAAGGGAGGGGGACAATCTCCTCCACTTTCAAATGTGGGGTGACATGATATTCCAATATGATTTGCGTTCAGCGCATATGGACCGAATTTACTGAAAGATATATTATTTCAGATTATTTTATTTTCTGTGACGGTGTGCTATAGATGAGGGTTTAATAAACTTCGTTTGAGGTGTGCGTTTGAGAAATTACTCTGCCCAACACAGTTCGAATGGTGAGTTCAAGCAAACCGAAATGAAACTTACAATATGAGAAACAGTATGCGCGCGAAGCGCGCGGCAAAAAACGAGATTTACAGTCCTTTTCAAACTAAAAAAACACAGCTATTTTGAAGATTAATTATTGATAAATGTGTCTTTCCCAGCCTCTTTGGCATTATATCACTCGATTTTTGTCTTCCTCATTTTCGGAATTATTGGGGGGGGGGGGGGGGGCGAAATGATATGCTCGCCCCCAATATTTTCATTAAGGGGCGACCGCACCCCTGCCCCCCAGGATCGACGCCATGGGAGGGGGTGTTCCCCTCCCACTGTAGGGAGCATTTTCAAATTTTGAGCTTTAAATTATGCGATTTGGCGCATACCCAAGACCAAAATATATGATTCGTAGTTCAAGCTATAGAATCAAACATACATAATGTATGCATATTAAAAAGTGGGAGGAACAATCACCTCAACTTTCAAATGTATGGGGAGGGTCATGTCCCCCCTCCCCGTCCCCTGCCTGTTGTCGCGTGACTAGACACATGACACGGGTCCCTTGAGTTAGTTTAATTAGGCCTATGCTCAACTGATGCAGATGTCGACTCTGGAGAAGATGACTGGTGCTCCTTCAATCATGATCATCAACAATATGCCTAGATATGCATCATGAATTAATGGAACGGGTGCATTTGGAGTGAAGAAATTAGTAAAGGAAGTCTGTCTTTACCTAGACATTTAGGACTACGTAGTGCAGCTATGCGCCTTAATAGCCTGCATAAAGGCGTCAAATGGTCAAAATTATCTATAAAAGCGGGAGGCAGATTCAAGATCCTAAAAAGGCCCTTGGTATGATGGACGATTTACCGTGCGCTAGGAAGTTTGTTAGGCCTATACGCGCTATCTGTCTTCTGAAGCGGTGAGCGTCGATCCTCGTGCAAGGGACTGAACATTTGTATAAGGCGCTTTGCTAGTACTAGGTAACGACCGTTATGTTCTTCTTTATTATCGTTGATAACATCATTATCATCACACATTTAATAAAACATGATAATCATGAATGATATAGACACGTTTGGCTAATGTCGGGTCGTCATTTTTTTTTTTTTTTTTGGGCCAAACGATTGGGGGGGGGGGGGGGGCACGTGCCCCCCCGTGCCCCCCCGTAGCTACGCCACTGTCATCTGTATCATCTGATTGTTTAAACTAAAACAAATTGAAATCATAATCCGTTTAGCTTTTCACTCACTCACGGCACACACACATCACGCAACACAATTGTACACAACATACATTACATAGCTTGTGCACATTGCAGTCGATTTTCGTACGTAATTTGCCTCTGTCAGCACTAATACCATGTTCCGATCACTGCATTTCTTTATCGGACATATGTGTTGATTGTTTCCTTTGATTATGTTAATCATGTAATTATCTGATCAGTTGAACTGTACAGGGGATTTTTAACTTTGAAGGTACTTGGTCTCAGCCTCGAAAATGTTGAAGGTTATTGGTCTCGGCTTGGAATTGTTTACAAAATCACTACGAGCTCGAAAAAGGTCAAGGGCACTGCACATTCAACACTCGAGCCTACGTTAGTCCACCGTGCACGCTGGACTAATTCGTAGGCTTGACTAACATGTTAGTCCAGTCTGCATGACTAACTAGTATAATAGTCCAGCATGCTTGACAAGTAAATGTTAGTCCAAATAGGCACCGTTTGGACTAACATTTTGCTAATCGAGCAGATAGTCAGTCCTAGTTGTAATTAGTCCATCGACATTTATAAGCTAGTCCACCATGCATGACTAATATATTAGCTAGTCCATCGGGTTAGTCCAGCAGGACTGACTTGCTTTCACGTTAGTCCAGGAGGACTGACCAACCCACATTGTCTAGTCCAGATGGGTACCGTCTGGACTAGCTTTTTGTTAGTCCAGGTGACCAATTTTAGTTAAGAGTGCATGATGGAAATCATATAGCAAATTACTATAGGCTGAGTAATCCTTTTACGAGAATGGCATTACATGACTTGTGGGCAATTCCACGAAAAAGTGGACATGAACTTAAACAAAAACAATTGGCTCTATTTAAAATCCTATAGATTTTTTTCTGATTTTTTTTTCATACAACATGATCCTATGATCATATCTTTCAGTTCACATGATTTGTTGTATTCCAGGGTGTCTCCTTATAGGAGAAACGGAAACCATACATGGAACTCCACACATGGGACTACCCTGTGCAAATTTGAGGAAAATCCTTATATTTTCCCAATGTTCTGGTATCTTTTATTATTTAAGGCACCAAATTTGATGACTGATAATTAAAGTACCTTTTCAGATTAAAATTTCAGCTTTTTGAGTGCTCTAATGTATATTTTTTAATTAATCAAATCCTCAGGAAAAACTGTAATGTCCGTGACGCAACGTTTTGTTGTCTAGATCACATATACCTGGCCCGTTTCGCAAAATCCAACTTGGATTCAAGTCATTATTGCCTTGTCTATAATTGAATACCTAAATCACCTTTGTGGGGTCTTAGAACTCACAGATTTTTGCAAAGATGTATATGGATGCAAAAAGTCATGTCCCAAAAATTTAACGTCCGTGACGGCGCACATTTTGCAGAATTACTCAGCAACGAATTAGATAAATGTTCTGAAACTTCTTCTGGATACTTAACCAGGCTATTGCTTTGTAATCCAAATAAAAGGTAGACATTAGGTAGAGGTATGAATTAGTAGTGGCATTGGAAAGTCATGAAAATACCGCTGGTTGTAATGTCCGTGACGCTGGAGCTGCCCTTATACAGAGTGGCCCCGAAATAACGGAAATGGGTACCTGCCATTATGAAGAAACATACAAACAACGTTCACTGGATAGATAATCTTTTAAAAGGAAATTTGATACCAGCAACAGTAGTTGTGGTCGAGTAGTTTTTGCTTTAGGGCGTCCTAAGTGACTTTTTGTCAATTTCTAGAAAGTCCGCGCCTGATAAATAAAAGTTTATGCCATTCACAGCATCAAGAAGTGATCAATGCGAATACTTTTGTGCATGTGCATTCATGTCCCTTCGCATAGTCGACATCGGTTTTACAGCTGAATGCACATGGACAAAATAATTCGTATTTATCTTTACTTGGTGCTATGGCGAGGATGAATGGCTATTTATCAGGCACCGACTTTCTAGAAATTGACAACAATTTGACCCTGACATCGTGTCACTTAAGACGCCCCTAAAAAAAGATACTCGACCAAAATTACTGTTCTTTGTATCAAATTTCTTTTAAAAAGATTATCTATCTAATAAATCTAATCTATTCTGTACGTTTCTTCATAATGACAAATACACCGTTCCGTTATTTCTAGGCCACCCTGTATAAGTCTGAAATGTCATTTTTGCACGATACCATGAAATTAAAGGTTCCCTGAACACCAAATGCAATTTGATTTCAACTATCATGTATATGGGTCAAGAACTCCTCCTCAATTGACTCATTCAAAGAAAATCTAAACAATCATCTCTTCAAACAACATTATCAGTCGTATAGCTCAACCACTCTCTATTTTCTTTACTTTATATACTCTAATTTCCTTTTCTAAAGCGCCTAGAGGCTTGTTTGCATTAAGCGCTATATAAGTTTGTCATATTATTATTATTATTATTAGTTCTTACATGAACTATTATGTTAATTATTTGACCTACATATGTTTTGCACATTTTCAAACATTTAAGCACTTATTTTCCTCTGTTTGCTATGCCAACCTCTAAAAAATTCTCTAGAGTAAAATATCATAATGGTTATAGGAAAATTGCATTCGGATTTCAGGTAACCTTTCATGGATACAGTTGGTCATTGGTTGGAGCATAATTCTAGTGAAACAGTCGGTTAATGTCATCTTATTGATCTAAATTGCTTCAAAACAGATTCAAAGTTAAACTTAAACGGAGAGTTGAGTTTTGGTATAGAAGGCGCTACACAAAATAATGTGTGTGAGATAATGAAAAACTGAATGTCTAATTTGAAAGAGTATAATATTGTAATGACAGAATAAACTTTATCTGATCAAAATCGGTTTAAAAATGGCTGAAATATCATTAACATAACCATTTGTAATAATTGTGGGGCCCCACAATTATTGGAGAATTTTGAACCAGCCGTTTAAAATGCTTCCTCTATTCCAAAATTTACAAATGAGGTTTTAAAATAGTTGTTGATTTTGTCTCTATTGAATCGCTAATACAACAAAAAATCACATGCACAATATTTTATTTAAAATGGATGAAGCCAATGCGTTTTAAGTGGATGCCCTCTTGAGTTTCAATGGCTCTTTTTTTAATGATAATCTGCTTTTTACTTAGCCATTTGTGAATTTGTATTTCTTTCGAGCATGTAGGAGTTATAACTGTTAGTTTGTAATGTAATAGTGCACGTTTTGGTTACTAAAATTCAGTTTGACCAAAATTGTAATCTCTATACCAAAACTGAACTCTCCTTTTAATAGTCTAGTGGGATTTCTGGAAAATGTGCATGTTAGGAGCATTTGGGAGTAAAAGTTGGGAACCAAGATATTTCACATAATTTAGGGGTGCTGAATCCGATTAGCCCTGTTCCCAAGAGAAATATTGAGTTTTTGAACATCTAATTTGCCTAAACAAACTTGCCGCCAAAATGATACCTTTTTAAGCTTGTAAAACAAGTTTGTTCAATAACTTTGCAACCAGGCGAGCAAAACTTGCAAATTAAATGTCTAGAATGATGATTACTATCAAAAGACACATACATATGCAAATTAGTAGCCGCCACTACAGAAAAGTCTTACAAAACAAGTTATTTTGGGGCAATTTAAGCCTACTGAATATAACACTGATAATCAGTGTCTTAATCATTCCTGCGAGTCAAATAATTGAATGAGATCATTTCATTGAATCACCAGTAGTACATTTTGCTTATATACAAATATAATTGGAATATTAAAAATGGCCTCCAATTGACGCTATATATTTTAGTGGATAGAAACGTGTTTATTATAACTCGGTAACTAAGCTAGTAAAACATCCGAAGAAGCGATGCGCAGATGTATGTTTTCAATAAGGGACGTCAAAAAGATTATTCTGATGAATTTAATGACATGGATGACTTATGAATATCCAAATTATTGGCTGCCATTAGTGACAAAATTAACGTTTTAATCATTTGAGAGTTTATCTTTTATGTAGTATTTTAAGTAGCAAATCACATCAAACGTGAAGAACATTGAATATTCTTCTGTCCGTGATATTTCATACGAAGGTAAATACACAAAATAAAAAAATACTTCCCCCCTAAGCAAAATGGCGTAACTTTTTAACAAATAGGGTTTGAGCTATAACTTGGCAGGAATATTTCTAAAATTATTGGCTAACGTCTCTGTGAAAATGAACTTGATCCGCCATGCCATGCATGAGTGAGCACACATTAAAGGAAAAATGTCACTTTTCAAAAGTCACAAGAGTCAAAAAGTGAAAATTTTGCCTTTGATGTGTGGTCACTCATCCATGACTCGACGGACCAATTTAATTTTCACACATAAGTTAGTCAATAAATGTAGGAACAATCCTGCCGAGTTATTTTCCTAAAAACCTTTTCGTTAACAAGTTATGTTATTTGATTAAGGGGACATAAGGGGGACAAAGTGACATTTTTCTTTTAATGTGTGATCACTCATGCATGGCATGGCGGGTCAAATTCATTTTCACAGAGACGTTAGCCAATGATTTTAAAAACATTCCTGCCAAGTTATGTTGCTCAAACTCTATTTGTTAAAAAGTTACGCCATTTTGCTTCGGGGGGAAGTTACTTTTTTGTTGTGTTTATATTAGGATTTAACTAAACTGGTAACTGGTATTTCTCATTGATTGAAATCAGTGAAATACATCTGCACATATCCTGTTTGGAGAGTGTGGTTAACGAATATAAAAGCACACAAATCAATTTATTTATTGAATATTTCACCAAATTGGTGTCAGGTAGTAACACGATGTTTAATGAAAAGAATTAAGCTCGTAGTTAAAAGCAAAAGGGACCTTTGGACTATGTTTGATATATATAATGATAATGCAAGTACGATTTTACATATTTTAGTACTTATTTGTATCATTCAATGGAACTAAATCTGCATATATATGCCCTTTTCTGGAGTGTGTGCTTAACATTAATGACCGATACTGAGCACGAACAGTCAACATACTTATCACATACTTCACCAAACTAGTAACAGGCAGTCACGCGATATTTAATATGATTAATAAACCTTGTGGTTCAAAAACAGTTGCCCATATTGTGGTATAATCGTTTAGTTATTGAGTGAAGTTTTAACTAATTATGATTCATTTACATTTTTATATAATCGTACTGCAAATAGTGAAATATATCGAATGTGTATGTAACGGATAATAATCAGACTATTTATACCTCTGACATTAACATAGGCAGCAGATAAGATAATGTACAATTCACTCTGTACAAAGGCTACACTTCTTGGACTCAACATCACCTTTGCTAAATGTTCGCTTTTTGTTCATTTTATTTTCGGTTATTTCTATTGTATTTTCCTGTGTTTTGATGTCTTAGAATTAATATAATTTAGCTGTTCAGCTTGTTCAAGCCAAAATACAGCATTGTAAAGGTTTCGGAAACAAACTCTATTTCTTTATAAACATCGTTGAAAGAATAGTTGAGTTTTGGTATAGAGGGCGCTACACAGAATATATTTTGTGACTTAATGAACAACCGAATATAACATTTGAAACGGCAAAATTGGTTCAGAAACGGCTGAAATATATACTGTATTAACATAACCTTGTATAACAATTGTTGGGTCCAACAAGTATTTGATAATTTTGAACCAGCCGTAAAACATATCTAAAAATGCTTCCTCTTTTCAACAAATTCATAAGAAGTTTTTGAATTGTTGTTGATTGTCTTTCTTGCTAATCAGTTTTTGAACAAAACCTCATATGCCCAATATTCTATGAAAAATGGTTGAAACCAATGAGGCTTTATGGAGCGTCCTTTTCGAGAGCAGTTGGAGAAACACATTTATAAACGTAATACTTTGTCCTTACATTTAAGGTAAGGACAAAGTAGAGTAATTTTTCTGCCATTTTGTTTATGCAAATTAAAGGTGTTTTTGAGTATACTACTAATGATTTCATACACCATGTTCTGATTTGATCAATCATTATAATTCTAAACTTGGTTTTTAGTAAGTCACTGTTTATTGCATTCATTGTTATTAGGCCTTACTTACGAAATATGATCCATTTTGTACCATTTGTCAGTAATGGCGGCCACTAATTTGCATATCTATAATTCATGCATGTCACGTCATTCATCAGAACAGTCTTATTGACATCCCTTCTCATCGAAATAATGAATATGCACATTGCATTTGTATATGTTTTGTTCGCTTAGTTGCTGAAACACTTTTTTGATCAGTTCAAAATGGTGGAAATAGCGTCAATTAGCGGCCATTTTGAATGTGCTAATTATATTTGTGTATGTTATATGAGTAAATCATACAATTGATAATTATTTCATTCCCATACAGTGTTTCCAGTGATTATAAGTGTTACATTCAGTAGGCCTAAATTTCCCCCAAATAATCAATTTTGTACGACTTTTCTGTCATAGTGGCCACTAATTTGCACATTTGTGCATCTTTTTTCCACTAAATACATCAGCGTTATCTTATTTATGTTCCTTTTGATATAAAACATAATTTTAGACAGTAAATTTGCAGGTTTTGATCGCCCGGTTGCAAAGTAATTGAATAAACACGTTTTACAGGTTTTACAAAGGTGTCATTTTGGCGGCCATTTTGTTTATGCAAATTAGATGGTCAATAACTCAAAATTATGCTTGGGAACAGGGCTTTTTACCCCCAAATGCTTCTAGGTTCTTATAAAGAGCTCTTTTTCAGTAATCCGTCTAGACTATAACTCTAAATTGGACCTATTATGGAAATCTGTTAGTTTCCTTTAAAAAAAGCTGAAACAGTTTTTTTTATTAAAAGGCATACGTTTATGTAAAGAACGGTAATATCAATATGTTAATATCAAGTAACTTTGAAGTAATTTGTTGGAAATCTAAACAAAACCTGCATCTTTCGGTTTCGAATCATTCCAAGCCTACCATAATGTTAACTTTAGCTTAGACTTTAAGTGCAACTAAGTTTCTTTGTGAAACACCCCACTGGTATACACAAAATTATCAACGTGGTATAAACGTGTGGTTCAGATTGATCTCATCACGACCGCCATACATGGACGAAGGGGAAATTGAAATGTTAAAACACTGGTTTGAACAAATATTTTCATGAAGTGCTATAATATGTCCTATCATTTGATAGACACTTTCACGGGATCTAGACACTTTGTTGACTTGTGCACAAATTAATAAATGGTTGATACAAATTTGAATTGTTGTGATCTGATATGTTCCCTAAATAATGTATGGAACTATCATGTTAAATAGACATTAAATGGTCAAGTGATGAGCGAAAATGCAAGTGATATTCGCTAGCTTATTGCACTGACGTTTTAAACATTTCTTTTGGACTTTAGTTGATAATTGAACAAAATGGACACTTTAATCATTTATATATTTTTAACAAAAGGGAAAATCGATAAGACTGTCACCCGCTTAAGTCAAGGCAAATACATTCCTTAAACATGTCACGAGGTGAAATAATGGGGTGTTTAGGCGGTCTTGGTGAGAATGTAAGGGGTTAACTACACAGAAAAAAACGCTGTTCAAAATTTCGTTGTTCAGAATTTTGTTGTTTAAATTTTGAGCAATGTTGTTTAAATGACAGAATCAGTGTTCTAAACAGACACTGTTTAAAACACTCGGTCTAGTTGCAGAAATTGTTTTTAACAATTATTGTTTAAAAACCCTGAACGGGTTTCATTCCCTCCAACCAAGGCTTTTACGCGTCACGCGCACGCGCACACGGCGGCGGCTCTGCAACAATTCCACCATGGCGGATAACTATACCGTCAAGACTTCGGAGGAGTTCGGACTCGCTGAACTAATTGACGTATTCAGAGGTGAGAATTTAAACTAATTATTTAGTAATCTGAACGATTTTATACTTAAGTCTTATTTGTGCTTGCTTTGACATCTAAGCGATGTCTACAATACAGAATAAATTAAGATAGACTCTGCCAATCTCGTCCGCAGTGCAGTGATCGAAGTTGCACGGAATGTACGCGCCCGCGGAGGCAGCTAGCTAGCGCAGCGAGAGTCAGGCCCGTCCAGAGCTGCGGCCCTGCCGATCCTACCCCGGTAGACATCGCATAGATGTAAAAGCAAGAACAAATATGTCTTAAATATAAAATCGTTCAGATTACTAAATAATTAGTTTAAATTCTCACCTCTGAATACGTCAATTAGTTCAGCGAGTCCGAACTCCTCCAAAGTCTTGACGGTATAGTCAACAGTTTTTTTAAACAACAACATAAAACACCTGCATTTTTTAAACAATAGTTTTAAGCAACAACTTTGAACAACTGACTTTTAAACAATATTTTTGAACAACACTTTTAAACAACGGACGTTTTTAAACAATATTGTTAAAGAAAACTTAAACCTCCATGCTGTTTAAAATCTATTGTTTAAAAAGTTGTTTAGAATTTTAACCAACTTACTGTTTAAAGATTAAACAATCTTGGTCGTTCAAAATTTTAAACAACGTTGTTAGAGGGACCGGCTTAAACAGCGTTTTTGGCTGTTGTTTAAAAAGTTGTTTAATTTTTTTTTGCTGTGTAGTGCTTGTATTCTATTGTTAAGAGGTCAAGGATTACAATCAGAACCGTCTCTTTATTTCATCTGGAACTTCGTACCCATAAAGCATCATGTCCTGTTGCAGGACTTTGTGTAGCTTTTGTAACTGTGCGTCCGTTAGCGTATCGTAGTATTCTTTCAGCACGGCTTTGTCGGAGCTGTTTGTGGCATGTTTAGCGTTTATGACAGGAACTTTACCTTCTGCACCAATCAGCCTAAGAACTTCGTTGTAATCCACCGCAAATGTTTCAATCTTGCCGATGTAGTCATAGTTCACGCAGGGCGGGCACACCCTGTGCTGCACATCCCAATGGATGTCTTTCACCCCACTCAAATAGTAGTCTACAAATTCCTTGAAGGTGACATTGTAAAGTTCTGACTTCACAGAAGGTCCAGGCCTTTCATCTGCAGTGTGATTCCCAAACATGGTGTATATCTTCTTGTTGTGGGCTCGGCGATGGTATAAGTTGCTATTGGTGTAGGTCTCCAGTCTGTCACGGAACGCTGAGAGAAGGCGCGTGTACGGGTTACGCACGAACAGAACGGTAGTGAAATTACTGAGCATGGCTAATCTTGCCTCATACTTAAAGTTCTGAAACGATTTCATTTTCTTAGATGCACGGACTATTTCTGTAGGAGTCATACCTGCCGTAGAGTTAATGTACCCATTTAAGATGAGCAGCGTGCCTGCTAATGTGCAGCTCCCTACCTTCGGGATCCAACAAAAGAGGGTTTCATACTTCTCCGACATTCGCAAGTTCGCTGTGTAGAATAAACGTGGTATTGGGCTAGGGTGGTCCTTGTAATATCCTAGAGACGAGCATGCCCGACGCAAGGTATGCCGCCTCAAGGTTTGTGTCAAGCTGTTCGATTGGCACGCCGGACAATACTTCGAAAAATAAGGGGAAAATAAAATTAAATACAGAGTATTAATTAAGAAAAATATCACTGTTCATAGTATCATCCTGAATAATCAAACACATTTTGCATGGATCGAATTCATATTGAAGCAGCATATAGCTAAACGAGGTATAGTTTTGCTACCAGTAGTTGTGTTGTAAAAACACACATTTTAAATTGATTGAACAATACATGTATGTATGTCCACAATTATATTGCACATTTGGTCGTTGAAGACAAAATATGCGCTTATATGTCAAAGAGAGAGAACAATATTATTATAAATTACACTGTTGTCCATTAAGATGATTTTTTTTGTTAGATCCAACTTCATTCGTTTTCCTGTTTTTGCGCCCATGTGTAATGACTATGTGTCCAACTTCCAAGGTACACTGAATGGTTGCACAAATTTTGATCAATTAATTGAGCATTTTGTTTGGAGCGTTGAATAGCAGAACCTTGATGATTGGCCCCTTTCAGTCTCCAAAGCGTATGTCCAACAAATCATCGTTATGGGTCATTTCTCAGAGTTGGCTGTAAATCTTTCAACTAAAATTGGCACGGAGGCTCTCTAAACCATACTCCATCCAACGTCATTGGCTACACGCCAAACTATGCTTATGCACCACCAGGAAGGGGTGTCAGCAAGCAGTGTCCTCTATTTTGTTGGAACATTGCAGGTTACGGTCTGTAATATCCTCAAACGTCATCGAGAAGGGGGTTAATTAAGGCCACGGGAATCTCTAGGACGTCTACGATTGACCACCAGGATAGATGATCTCAAAATAGAAACTTTGAACAAATGCACAACAAGCTGGAATTGCACAACATTTAGCGCGCGCGACCAAGGTGGGACTATTTTCCAGGGCCGATACACCCGGCGTACGGAGCCACAGCGTACGCTTCAATTATTTATAGGTTTCCCGGCCATTTTCGTCAAAATATCACTCAAATGGTCATTAACAGCACGCAATTTAGAACGAAATTTAATGAAGATCAGGATCGTGTTTCAATTAGCAAATAATTTCATTCAATTTGATTTTTGGACTGTGCGATTGCCAACTTTTGTCAAACCGAGATAAAATAACAGCATTCAACTTAGACAATCAGGTGAAGAGCATTCGATTTCGTCCTCAAAGGTTAAATGTAGGCGTTTATACATTCTATTTCGTCTACGGGCTAACATCTTTGAAATGTGTGCAATCCTTTTTTATTAATTTCCTTAGTTGTTTTGTTTTCCTATAAAGCTACTCGCTCGATTCGTACTAATGAGAGTGTATCTTTATAGGAATAGGCCTATACACTTCCATTCACTTTATTAGCAGTGTGTATCTGAAAAGATTAGGTGACTTACCTGTTAGAATATTACGTGAATTTGCTTATGAATTATGTTATCCATTATGTTATACAGGGTGGCCCAAAAAAAACGGAACGGGGCACTTCCCAAAATATAATACCACAATGTTTATGTTCATCGGATAGGGTGTCCTTTCCAATGAAAAACGATACCAAGAACAGTAATTTTGGTCAGGTCGTTTTTGTTTAAGGACGCAGTGAGTGAGACCATGTCAGGTGCCGATTTATGTCGATTTCGACCTAGTCAATGCCAGTTTAACCGCACTCCTTGCCCGTAATACCATGCACACTAACAATAGTGCGCGATGCTCAACGATATGAACGGCGTTTCGTGCGATTCATCAAGCGCTGGCTCAATACAAATTGACAAAAAAGAGAACCTGACATGGTGTCACTCACAGGGCCCTAAAACAAAAACTACACGACCAAATTGACTGTTCTTGGTATCGTTGTTCATTTGAAAAGACACTCTATCCGATGGACATAATACATGTGTTACTTTATTTTGGGAAGTGCCCCGTTCCGTTTTTTTGGGCCACCCTGTATACTCAATTCTGCATTCAAACAAAGTGTTTTTCCTCAAATATGGAAGTATTCTGAAATTGTACCAGTTCCAAAATTATTACCACCAACTCTATCTGAATTAAGACCCATTGCGTTAACTTCCTATTTTGCTAAAATAGCTGAATCTTTTATAGCCAAATGGTTGTGGGAAGATATTAGTGATGTTATTGATACAAATCAATTTGGAAATCGTCGTGGCCTTTCAACTTGCCCCTATTTAATTGCGATGTTACATAATTTATATAAAAATTCAGATAAACGGAAGACAATTTCAACCATAGTTTTAACCGATTTTTCTAAAGCTTTTGACCGGATTGATCATAATATTTTAATTTGTAAACTTGTTAAATTACGTGTACGACCATGTGTTATTTCATTGATAGTAGATTTTTTAGAATGTCGTCAACAAGTAGTTAGATATAAAGGTCAGATTTCAGATGTTAAAACTAACAATGCTGGAGTTCCCCAAGGCACCAAGCTGGGACCAATATTATTCTTAGTTATGGCTAATGATGCATGTCATGATTGTTTACTTCCTTTTTATAAATACGTAGATGATTTGTCAATAGTAGAAAGTCGAAATTGTACACAAGTATCAAAATTGCAATCTGAATTAATTTCATTACAAATGTGGGGCAGAGAAATGTACGGGTAACGTGGGTAGAACGAGCTATAACTAATAAGTATTGGAAATAAACTAAGTCAAAGCAGCATGCAGATCAAACAGTCAAACAGGAACATAACTTAAGTGTAGGACGCAAAGGAGAACAGAAGGACGAGTTGACACGATGTAAGTCTGGTAGTGCACTGTTTAATTCAAGGCATACAGCCCAATATATACAAGAAATAACATGAGATAACAAAATGTACAATATGCAAATCAATAGAAGGAAGGAATCAATATAACCAAGGGGGAAACCAATACAACCAATCACAAAAATAGATAACTCAAATGGATTAACCCTATTATTCAAAAGAACCAATAATAGAGATGGGGGTGGAGTTGGAATTTGATGATCAGTGATGATGGTATGGAAAGATGACCAGATACAATAGAGAAGACATGTGTGGAATCCCACACATGTAGAGAAAGTTAAAGAGTCTAGACAGAGTCAAGTGGTCAGAATACCAGAAGGAAACAATAGAATAGAAATATCAGCTAGACATGAATGGGAGGAATGGGGTGACGGTGACAAAGGAGGATGAGCATAATAGGATGACCTGTACTAGAAACATAATAACAAAGATGCATAACCAAGGAAAGCTAACTGTCAAAATAACTATTCTACATAAGCTTTCTCCTTCCGAAAAATTGTCCTCAATTTTTAAAATGAGGCAAACAAAAGTAAATTAAACATATTTTATATGCGATACCAGTTTTTTGTAACATATTAAAGCTATACAATATATAAACAAGTTACTTTCCCCGTAAGATCAAACCATAAATGGAATGAAATTTTAAAAGGGGGAAAACAAGCAAATATAATATACCAAAGAGAGAAGAAAAAAAAAACCGAACTTAACTTGAGGCAAACGGTGCAATAAAATATTTCAATTCAGAAATGTGGGCTAATAAAAAGTTTTAAAAACCTAGCCCTGAATGCAACAAAAACTTTGAAGAAAAAACGTTTCGATGAAACATGGAATTTTAATTTTCCTTACCAAAATGTTCAAAAGAGAACGAAGAAATTCCATACTGTCTCGTGAATGTAAAAAAAAACATTCCGAAGAAATATAGTATGTACATTTCAAATCTCTTTTCTGTAACTATCCAAAGTAAAAAAAAAAAAAACGTTTCAACACCCAGGAAATAAGGACACAAGAAAGTATCCCATTATACATTTTGATAGGATAAAACCAGCAAAAATGCAAAATCAGAAATGTCTATTTTGAATTACACATTAATCAGCAAAACACACAAAAAAATATTAAGGTGAAGTACATGCAAGCACAAACATTTTTGAAATGCAAAGTTATAATGTGAAGTATGAGTGTATCGTAGAAAGAAAAAAAAAGTTCAAGATTTGAGTTCGATAATTATGTTCATAAAGACAACAATCGTTCAAAACCGATACGGTAACCCTCTATCGTCGAAGGGTACCGGTGGTCGTCCTCTGAAGAAATCATCTCTGGTAGGTGAGAAGCGTGGAGACCGCGATGATCTCTCACGAGGAGGAGAAGGTCGTCGCTCCCAGGGATGATGGGGAGAGTCATAGAAGCGGTGCCTTGGAGGTGAATAGGTGTGGTCATCTGGTGATGGTGAGCGCCAACGTTGTGATGTCGATGAGCGCGGATGATGAAACGACGATGAAGCGTGCGAATGACGCGATGGTGAGCGCGGACGTCGTCCCGGTGGTGGCGAGTACAGCGTCCGACGAGGCGATGGAGAGCGCGGACGTCGTCCCGGCGATGGCGAGTGCAAACGTTGTCGTGGTGGCGGCGAATGCGGTGAATGACGTGGTGATGAAGAGTGCGGTGGTGAGCTCAGACATTGTTCTGGTGCAGGCGGGTGTAGACGTTCTGGTGCAGGTGAGCGCGGATGCTGCTCTGGTGCAGGCGAGCGCGGATGTTGTTCTGGTGCAGGCGAGCGAGGATGTTGCTCTGGTGCAGGCGAGCGCGGAGTGTGCGAGCGATGACCCGGTGTTGAGCGAGGTCGATGCTGCGACGGCGGGGAGCGCGGTCGGGCTGGTGAATGTGGCGAACACGATTGATGTGGCGAAGGCGGTGAGCGCGACGGCAAGCCTTGCTGGCGGTCGGTCGGCTGTGCGCGTGGACGAAGTGGAGGTCGTGTCGGTGGCGAGATGTTGGAACCTCGTTGCCTGCCATGATGCTTGCTGGTACGGCGGGCGATATGGAGTTGCGGAAATGAAGAATTGAGAAGGTCCCTGGTGCAGTCGTGGTTGCAAGCGTGGAAGCTGTGAAGGACATCTCTGACTAGGTCGGACGGGAAGAGGAGCTGCAAGGTGTCACTAACGCGATCGCTCGCCTTCTTGCGGCGGAAGAGGAGATTATCATGGAGTTCAAGGCGGTGAAACTGCCACAGATAGCGTCGTGCAGAGGGGTTGAAGTGACGAATGTCGTGCGCGACTGGGCGGATGTTCTGTCCGACGAGGAAAGCCAGTTCGCCGATATCTGGGTCTGTGAGTTGGAGTTCGCCGACTTTCTTGGTGAGCGTGTGCAGGTCGCAGGGTTGCGGTTGGAGGTCAGCCTCTGCGTTCTGGGTGGAGCTGTCGACGCTGCAAACTCTCTGCAGGGGCTGGTGATGCAGTGACGACTGTAAGGTGTGGAACCGTTGTTGGAGGTCAGCCATGCGTTGAACCAGGTCGTAAAGAATGTCATCGGAAGAGGTGTAGAAAGCTGGGTGTGGCATATTGAAGGTGACGAAAATACTAACAAAGAAATTAAAGAGTTCCAAAATGGCGAATGGAGCTCATGACATTGAGGCACTACACGACAAAGTTCAACATAAAGTTCTCACAAATATTTTGGAAATTGCAAACTGTATAAGGTGTATAACGAAAGTCAAAGTCCAATAACAGTGCAAAACAAATCCAAAATAATGGTCTACTAATTCAATGTTCAAATGAAGACGAAAGCTGGTAAGAAGATTTGACTAAACTGAAGATAAACGAAAAGCGTGTAGGAACGAACACCGCTGCTACCAGTGTGGGGCAGAGAAATGTACGGGTAACGTGGGTAGAACGAGCTATAACTAATAAGTATTGGAAATAAACTAAGTCACAGCAGCATGCAGATCAAACAGTCAAACAGGAACATAACTTAAGTGTAGGACGCAAAGGAGAACAGAAGGACGAGTTGACACGATGTAAGTCTGGTAGTGCACTGTTTAATTCAAGGCATACAGCCCAATATATACAAGAAATAACATGAGATAACAAAATATACAATATGCAAATTAACAGAAGGGAGGAACCAATATAACCAAGGGGGAAACCAATACAACCAATCACAAAAATAGATAACTCAAAATGGATTAACCCTATTATTCAAAAGAACCAATAAGAGAGATGGGGGTGGAGTTGGAATTTGATGATCAGTGATGATGGTATGGAAGATGACCAGATACAATAGAGAAGACATGTGTGGAATCCCACACATGTAGAGAAAGTTAAAGAGTCTAGACAGAGTCAAGTGGTCAGAATACCAGAAGGAAACAATAGAATAGAAATAGCAGCTAGACATGAATGGGAGGAATGGGGTGACGGTGACAAAGGAGGATGAGCATAATAGGATGACCTGTACTAGAAACATAAGAACAAAGATGCATAACCAAGGAAAGCTAACTGTCAAAATAACCATTCTACACAAACATGGTCTTCGATCAATAATATGAAACTTAATCCAATTAAATGTATTTTTATGACAGTATCTTTTATGAGGAATCAAACTCGCCAAATATTACATGTAAATGAAACACTTTTAAACGAAGAAAATGTAATTAAAGTTCTTGGAGTTTATATTCAATGTAATTTAAAATGGGATACTCAAGTAAAGGAAATGATAAAGAAGTGCAATAGAAAGTTATTTATGCTACGTACATTGAAACGATTTAATTTACCTCTGTGTGACCTTGTTATTGTTTATACTGGATACATACGACCAATATTAGAGTATTGTGTCCCACTTTTTCACTCCAATCTTACATGTAAACAAAGTGATGATATTGAAAGAATACAAAAACGTGCTTGTAAAATTATTTTGGGATTCTATCATTATCAATCATATGATAATGCTTTAGAAATGTGCAATTTATTATCCTTAAAAGAACGTAGAGAGAAACTTTGCCTTGATTTTGCTATTAGTTTAGAAAAACATGAACTTTGTTCTTCATGGTTACCAAATTTGACTATTGTTAATTATAATTTACGACATTTTCAAAAATACACTCAACGTAAATGCAATACTAATAGATTTAAAAACAGTTCGATTCCCTATTTTGTTCGCATCTTAAATGATTATTATTCATAACTTAATTTGTATGTTGTATATCTTTTGCTTTACACCGTTTATAGCCTTTTTGATTAATGTATTTACCTTGTTTGACATGTTAAACTAATTTTTGATATTATTATATTTGGATGTATTTTAACTATAACTGTGTTTTTACCTTGTACATGACTATGTAATTCAGCCTCGGCTGCAAATATGTAATTTTCAATAAAAACCTTTATTCAAAGAAAGATTAAAATAAGTCTTTAAAAACAGAATAAAGACAAATATAGATTAAGAAATGACCTAAGCACTCTGTGAAAATGGAAATAAAATGAAAACATAAAACAAGTGTATGACTTAACATTACATTACAATAATGTGAAAATGTGAACATAAATTAGCAGTGTGTATCTGAAAAGAAAGATTAAAAAGACAAATATGACCTAACAAGAAAACCTGCCTTGGGTGGGGGTGGTGGTTGGGGAGTGATGGAATAATGGGAAATAGGGAAGTAAATTTCCACCCCCCCCCCCCCCCCCCTCCGCCTTCATAATGCGTCATACTGTATGATTGTTCTGATAGTTCTTATTTGAATGCTAGATGTGCAAAGAAGCACGCCTGAAAACGAAATAGAAAATCCGAATCGGTCCGAAATCTAAGCCTTAGATTTCGGACCGATTCGGATTTTCTATTTCTAAGGGCAAGCAAACTGGCACGAATTTGAATGACGGATGTGTATTGCCAAATTGTTTGACATTCTGACCAATTTGAATACGTTGTCCTTGCAAACTGAATGCAATTTGACGAAGATGAATGTTATGCAGTTTAAAATTGAACAGTGTAAACAGCAGGTTTACAACAATCACGCGAACTTGAATGGCATATAATGAATATGCCGGCTATTTTGACGAAATTGGCCGGGAAAAGCTATATTACCGGATTCAAGCCTACTCAAGAAATTGACCAAAGTGAGAAACTTACGGAAGTGTCTTGTGCGGTAAATCTAATTATTTCCTCCATTAGAAAATATCTTATAAATTATTTAAAGTGAGTCAAATCATGCAAATATTCAAGTATATCCCTTGATTTATTTCCAATACACTGTATTTAGAAAAATAATCGTCTGGACTGATATTCTAGGTCACTAAACACAATTGTGTATGAAGAAGTATGATTGTGGGTTCTTATAATTGGTTTTTAAATTCTAATGACACAAATTCGCGAGCGAGCTTGTTCTATCCCACAATGCACCAATTTATGACGTGATGGACTCACTATGCGCCTATTTATGTTTTGTTTTCACTGCAGCGAATGTGTTCTTTTGATCGGATCCAATACAATGCTCGATCATGACCCACTGACCGTGCCTTTGAGCATTACTGCGTTGTTGAACCGTTTGAAAATACTTGCCTGCCCGATATTGTAACACGTTTGGCTTTCATCGGAATTTGAATAGACACAACGTTTTGTAAACGTGGTTATTGAATTTGCTGGCCCTGCATGACCGGCTCTTCTGAATGACACATGCAGTGATCACAATGCAGTGGCACTACTACTTATAGCCCGGTCACATATCAACGGATCAAACGGAGAGCTAAATTTTCCATACGTGTATTGTCCGTTCCTTGTCCGGTGATGTACGTTGTTCTATGTTTTGTACATGTACATGAAGCAATGGAGACGACTTTCATCACCGGATAATTTAATTTTGCAAATTGTCAAATACGTTTCCGATACCCTTTGATATCTGACCGGGCCATTATCAGCGGACGCATCCTAGATGGAGTTCACAATGCAACGCCATAAATTTGTATCCCTCATTAGTGTCTGCAAGTCCCCAGTTTCACACTAAATGGCCCTTGCAATGCAATATAATTATAGTTCATAGGTTTCCTTTCTCTATTTGGACTTGGGAGTCTCATGCAGATCTCATCCGGCGAAGAGTAATCGTGGTAGAGATGGCTGGTATGTTTATATAGATATCTTGTTTTGTTCTGTGTTCCCTCCAACTAATATTTCATGCCCTCATGATAAATTAAGTATATGTCCCATCCAACCGGTCCTGCAGTGCCTCCTTTATGGTCCAAAACTATGCTCCAACTATCACTTTGCCTTTTTACTAATTTATCGGTCATATGACATGTTTTGTTTTTGTTTTTTGGTACGGGATTCTCACAATATATAATATAATCCAATCAATCGAGCGCAGCCCCCCCCCCTCCCCCAACAAAAAACAACAACAACTCAACAAAAACATTTGACGAAGCTCGATTATGCGTTTAACACTAAATCCGTCGCATACGAGTTGTGTTTGAGTTCAAAATGATATTGCTTTTTAACAGATTATCCTTCCCCATATAGTAACTCTACAATTGAAAAGTCATAGGTGGGTTTCTCACCGTGTCATCATCGGCTGTTTGACGAACCTCGTATGGGGGTAAACGTGACGACATCTCTACCGGCACTGGAAAAAAAACATCATCGCCAAATTTGGATTACATTTTATTAATTTATTTTCATAGCAAAATCCTACTTAAAAAACAAACAAAAAGTCCTTACAAAAGTACAGTAAATGTATAGTAAGCAAATAATTACCGTTGGTGAAGGTGATGGGACAAACTATCACTTCCGAGGCGATCTGGATGTAGCTATCTTTCCGAAGCGAAGGTGAGGAAAGATAGCCTATACATTCAGATCGCCGAGGAAGTGATAGTTTGCCATCGCCTGAAACCAAAAGGTGTTATTTGCTTTATATTCCACATCATTTTTGTTTTATCACAAACGACCTATAACTAACACAAAGGGCTACCAAAATTGGAATATTGAGCAATTGATCGAGTCTTTCATTTTAATTTCGTCAATCCTTCACATGAACAAGATTTATGATTAAAAGTTAAAGGTGCTTACACCATTGTCTATTAAGCGTTGTAAAGTAAACGTTGTGCACCAGCCAGGGGGGTGTCACTGCTGCCAGAGTGACGCGGTCACCGGAAGGGACTACTACTGGTTGCATTATGGGCTACTTGGGAACTACAGTTAACCAATCACAGAGTAGTTCAAACGCGTCATCACGGGATCGAGGTTAATAAAACAAGTTCATATGCATACGTCACAATGGCTCCCATTGTTCTCATAAGCGTGATGAAATATAGGACAGTGCGCAGGAAAATAGGCGCGATAGTCTACGCACTGCATAGCATGATGATTGGTCAAGTATTTCTAGGTCACTACGCGATGACGTAGAGAAGTAGTCCACGGGAGCTTCAAAAATCGTGTCACTCCGCCATCTTGCCCATGCACTAACGCGCGCACGCGTACTTGCGCGCAAACAATTGAAGATAGTACAAAGTGCAACGCTCTTTTACCAAGATAGTAGTGAGTGCAACGCACTTTAACCCAATATAGTACACAGTGTAACGAACTTTTCTTCTCCCATCAATGATGGGCGAAACTATGTTTCATCACGTGATTAACTTTTGACCAATCGTAGAGCAAGATTCTTAGTATTTGGAATATAATCATAGTTAATATAGTTAATAATATACATTAACTTACTTAATATCTTAAAAGGGCAAAAACAAAATTAACTTCTCGGGGAAACTTGCAAAATAAAGGACAGTTTGTATTACTAATAATCTCCCCCAAAGTAATTACAACACGAAGTATTTAAACGTAATGTGATAAGCAAGTAATACCCAGACTTCAAGCCATATGGTCCACCTGTGTTGTTTCTGCGTTCAAACTAGCATTGCTGGACTTTATACTGTATCAATGCACTTCCACTATAAATATGTTGTATCACCATCTGCATGTAATGGAAAAGAACCATTTCTAATGAAATCAGGTTCGTGATCTATCCAAGATGTGTTGTTTGTATCATTTTATTCCATCACTAGATTCACTATTACCATGATAATTGCATTTAACAATATGCGTTATTTCTGATGAATGTTAATATTTCCACCACTATCTGCAAAATAACCATTCCCAACGAGCCATCTCTTCTAATCTGTACAAAATGTTACAATAGTGTATTTATTATGATTGTAATTCAGAAATGGGAGGAAGATGTTAGCCCTAATAGACATTTATATGTCAAACATAGATTTGAAAGGACGAGTAGGTTAAAGTGATCCGCGTAAAGTGTCAGATATTGCACAAACTGACATTTGAGACTTCAATCTTATATCAATATCATTGTAAAATATAATTGAAAGATTTGTGAAAGTTTGAAAGAAAACAAACACTATTTACCTAGTAAAAAAAAACGAATATTGAGTTCATATTTTATCACCGAATACTGATGGTCTGTTGTAGATTTGTCGCAGTAATAATCATCCGTTTGATCTTGACGATATCCGCACCCGTGTATACAGCTACACATGGGTGTCGATCTGTCATTGATACCCATTCATCAGGGGGGATGATCTATTCATTCATCCCCCCTGATGAATGGGTATTACGTAAGTATCGACGCCCATGCAGCTACAGACGGTACGGAATTCATGGAATTTGCGCACGCTAGGCTCAAAGTTCAGTGAGTAGGGAAAATTTCCCACGCGCGCTGGCAGGACGTGTTCAGCGACGACAATTGTACTTTTTTATCAAAACCGTTAGCTAACGCTTTTGAAATAATGATTTTCAATGATAATTATCTTCATACTAAAGGGACATTTGAAAAAATCGAACCCTATTTTATTCTTCTCTTACCATAAGCTAAACAACACGGCAGAAGAGACACGAGAAAGCTCCAAGTATTTTTCGTTGAGTTGGACACTTTATCTGGATCACTTTAATTGAACCATGAGCAGCAAGGCGAGATTAAGAATTTTAACGCGATCGTGTATACTTATCGTGTATGACGTAGAACCACCTTTGCATGACAAGATCCTTCACTTTGACAATGTGTATTATTCAATGAGATCATATGGAAAATTAGTTATACCAAAACACAGAATTGTACATACATAACGGGAAACTCGGCCCTGTTTTGGCAAAAGGGTGTATCTCAGAAAATTTGACTTTTTCAGGTTTTTCCATTTGGGGGGTTTTTAAGGTCAAAATTTTCATTTTAGCAAAGTTTCAGAAATGCTCAAGCTTTAGTTTTCGAGATAATTTTGTTGGCAAAAAGATACACCTTTTCTGCCAAATATGTTAACGAAATAATTCACTCATTTATTTTGGCAAAAGGGTGTATCTCGAGATACACCCTTCTGCAAACAAAAAGTGACGGAATTTGTATGGCCTATCTGCAGATACACCTTTTCTGCATAATATCTAAACGAAATAATTAACTCATTTATTTTGGCAGAAGGGTGTATCTGCAGATACACCCTTCTGCCAAAAAAAGGTGAAGGAATGTTCATGTGTATCTGCAGATACACCCTTTTGTCAAATAGAGACCAATACGGCGTGTGCCAATTCTTTTTGGCAGAAGGGTGTATCTGGGGGAAAATGAATCTTGCTATAAAATATATAAAAAGTTAAAACAAATGAAAACTATATGGAAATAATATTTGAACGATAAATGAAATTCTAAAATAAACTCCACCATCATATAACCATTCTTAAGGCTTCTATAGCAAAACGAAATGCTCAAACTTCAAAGTCATTTTTCTCAGTTTTATTTATGCCGGCGTATACTCGAGATACACTCTTTTGCCATAAGAGGGCCGAACTGCTACAAAGAAAGAGAGAGAACAGGTGCAAGATTAAGGAAATTCAATGGGAAACACCAACAGAGATGGATACAGCAAGGATATAAAACAAGAGAAAGATGTAAAAAAAAAACATAATGTGAAACATAATTATGTTATTTTGATTATAGAAAGAGGGGGAAGGAAAAAAAAAGAAAAAAGCCAATGACACCTAATGAGAGGGTATGTGAGAGGGGGGGGGGGGGGGGGGGGTTTGAAGAGGAGTAGAGGGGCGACTGAAGAAAAGAGATTAGTTCAAGATATGAATCTTGACCCCAATCATCTCATCATCCCAACACAATCTTCATTATTAACATGATTAACCTTTTAATCTCTTTGCCCACCTTAGTCATAATCTTTATTAAACGCATGAACTCATATCCAACCCCGCCTTCCATTCCTAACGACACCTGTCGTTTACTAAAATATTTTCCCGCGCTTTTCTCCCGCGCACAAACCCACTGATTTGTATAATACAGCTATAAAGGATAACGATCAACGGTGCGAACTAACACATCTTCATAATCTAAGGCGTTCATCACAAAATCTCTAATCCCATGATTCGGTGGCATACTATTACCTTTCACTCGTAATTTAATATTTAGTGGTGATATTGTGTTCCGTACTATAGATGTGGGACAGTTGACATGAATGAGATGACCGAAATAACTGAACAATAATGAACTGAATAGTATGCTAACAGATGTAGATTGAATGGGGTGATAGTGACAAATAGGGAATGAGTATCATAGATAAACTGAACTAAATAACTATGTCAAAAAAACGACCCTACACAATTCCTGTAAGTTCTATAATAAATTATTTATAAACCTCTTTTAAAGGGATAGTTGAGTTCTGGTAAAGAGAGTACAGTTTTGGTCAAACTGAATTTTAATAACCGAAACCTTCACCATTACATTATAAACTGATATTCATAACTCCACCATGCTCAAAAGGGTAACACATTACTGATGACTAAGTAAATAGCCTGTTATCATTCATAAAGAGCAGTTAAAACTAAAGAGGGCGCTCTCTAAATCCATATCAGTTTTAACCATTTAAAACAAAATATTGTGCATGTGATGTTTTATTGAAATAGGGATTAGATAGAGGGATAATCAACAGCTATTTAAAAACCTCATTTGTAAATTTTTGAAAAGAGGAAGCATTTAACAAAAAAATGTTAACGGCTGGTTCAAAATAATCTAATAATTGTGGGGCCCCACAAGTATTACAAATGGATATGTTTATGAATATTTCAGCCATTTCTGAACCGATTTTGTTCAAATAAAGTTGATTCTGTCATTAAAATTGTATGCTCTTTCGAATTTGACACTCAGGTTTTCATTATCTCACAATGTTTTTTTGTGTAGCGCCCTCTATACCAAAACTCAAATATCCCGTTAATTAGCGTCGTTCATTATGTAACGTTATGTTGTAATATTACGGTGAATGAAATGGTGAATGAATGGTGTGTGTTGACTTCTCCTATCTTCTCTTCAGAAAAACTACAACTTTCGACTTTTTTGACCGTACAAGTGTAGTGAAATGAGAATGTAATAACTCTGGAATTATTTGTGTGGACTTTTGGAGTCAAGAACTGAATGTATTGAGTGATTTTCTTCAAACTATTCTGCAAATCTACAGTGCTCCATGTCTAGCCATTTGTCTTGTCAGTCCCATGTGCCTATTTGGCTGTTATGTGAAATATATATACTCTGCTTGAACTATATACAGTATACTTTGTGTATACTAGTGACTTTCATTCAGAACAAAAAAGGTGCCTTCAATTCATCAGTTTAATACCATTGTTGAGATACCATTCACCATTCGACTGACAAAGATAATCCTCTTGGACTTAACTTCTAATACCAGCTAATACCCAACCCAACAATGGCCGTGAAAAGGGGAAAGCTGGTAATAAAGGACCTACTAGAGGACGACGAGTTTCTGACTGCTGTCAATGGGCTAGTATCGAAGGCAGTTGATGCCAAAATACTTGAGATGAAAACTCTGATCGACAAACAGAACGGAGACATCCACGACCTTCAATGCAGTCTGGAAGAAGCCACATACGACATCAAGCATCTGAGTAAACAGCTAGAGTCCAGTCAGAACACCATACAGAAACTCGTCACTGATCTCAACAGCAAGGAGCAGTATTCCCGTAGAAAATGCATCAGGATCTACGGCGTGAAGGAGTCACCGAAGGAGAACACCGATGCCGTTGTCTGCCAGATTGCGAAGGATCACCTTGCCATCGACCTGGACCCGAAGGTCATCGACCGGAGCCACCGGGTCGGGAAGCACCGGGAGCCTAGGAAGACTGGCGGATCGGTCCCCCCGCGGCCGATAATTGTCAAGCTGACTAGCTACACACATCGGCAGATACTGATCGCGAAGAGACGGGTACTGAAGAACACCGGGATGGGGATTCAGGAAGACTTGACCGACCACAACAACAAACTGCTCTCCGAAGCCAGACATCACGCAAAAGTGGAAGCCGCCTGGTCCATGGACGGGCGAATTTTCGTCATCCCTCGATCGAGTACCAGGCGGCAGAACCCGAAGAAAATCATCAGGTGCAAAGAAGACCTAGACAGCTTGTGACTTTGATTAAATTACTGCGCCACAATAATGTATGTGAACCTTTCTTTTTTCTAAACATACATTTTATGCATGAATAATATACAATGACATGCTTTAAAGGTACATGACCTTTCAAAAACTCATAATATTAATCTCTTTTAAATGATGCAAACTTGTACTTGTGATGCATTATGTATTATGTCATGTGATTATAATTTGTTCATATACTTTATTGTGCAAAAGGAAATAATAACATACACCTGTATGGTCATATTAATGGAACTCTCTTGACTTTAAATAGTCCCACTTGTATCTTTTTTATTCTATAGGTAAAACACAATTGTTTTATGATGTACATATATTCATTCTCACGTAATTTGTATTTTCTGTGTTTTTGTTGTGTTTGTAAAATGACAAAGACTTTTGAACAGTACATCAAGAATACATGTTGGTCTCATTCTAATCTCAGCCATGAATACTACTTACACGCTCGTTATAAGACTGCTTTTCGTACTGATACATTTCTAAGATTCATTATTATGTACAATGCTACAATGAAGTTTTTACATGAATAATCCTCTAGAAGATCTCGATCCTGACTTGCATGTTTTTAATTCCTGCACGGCATGTCCATGTCTCCTACCCTCAGAATTTAATTCTCAATCTCCATTTGATTCAAATTTAAGTTTGATTCATTTTAATGCCAGAAGCCTACACAAAAACTTTGAAAATATATCACAATTTCTCTCAATGTCACACCATTCTTTTGATTTTATACCTATCTCAGAAACATGGATAAATGCTACCCCGTTAACCCCCTTCTCTCTCGATGGTTATACAATGCTAAATGCTAATAGGTCCCATGGACGCGGGGGTGGTGTTGCTTTATTTGTAAAAACTGGTATTGTGTATAATGTTAGAATATTGGATGTTGGATATTGTTTGTAGTTCTGATACTGATATTAATTGTGAATGCCTATTTATTGACTTTGTAGATCAGTTTCTAGAAGAAGAAAAATACTGTCGGTGTAATATACCGGAAGCCTGGCTCAAGTATGACACATTTCTTTGAATTTTATAATGACATTGTGCGTAAAATAACTAGTGAACATAGAAACATTTATATAACTGGTGATTTTAATATTAATCTTTTTAAAACTGATAATTAAAGGGTACCACCAGGCAGAGATTTAGCTTTCTTACATCAAAGACATATCCCAAATGAACATACAAAACAAGTCTGTGGTCCTGAAAGTATTTCTACATCGCCAGGGAATCATTTGTAATATCACCTATCAATCATTCGGTCAGCGCAGTTCCGATAACGATATCAATTAACGATCCTCTTATCGACCGCAACTGCGATATATCGCAGCACGCAGAGAAAATCTAAAAAATCTCTTGTGTGCAGCGAATAAAGTATCAACTTGGCGTTCAGAAACAATACAAGCGCCTGTACTATACATTGCATGCATGCGGAGTAAATATAACCTACATGCATTGTGCGGTGGCATTGAAGTATACCACTAACGGCTTCAATGTCCGGTGGCTTTTTACGCCTGGGCATTATGTGTACATCACAGTGCGAGCACTCGCTTGAGCGTATTACGTAATACATGCATGCCCGAAGCGATACTACTATCGCATGGGCTATGCGATAAATCGCACATACTACCATATAACGTACGCGTATTGATTGAGCGGTCGTGCAAACAAAGTCGCACGCGCGAACCACTAGATAGCGGTGGTTCCGTAAGTCGTAGTAGTTAATTGCATTGTTCTCAAATTACAGAAACATATCAGACCCCATGAGAGTATGATTGATATTCAATTATAGTACCAAAACAACTAAGCATTGGTTGTATAATGCCTGGCGGTACCCTTTAATTCTTTGTTTGGTATATTACCTGTCATACGTACTGCAACCCGTATTACCCTTAATAGTGCCACATTAATAGACAATATTTTCACCAATGTTATTGATTCAGATGCTCATTGCGGTACCTTTTGCACTGATATTACAGATCATTTACCAATATTTATTATTTTGAAAGGTAACAATTCGTCATGTAATGAATCAAGTGAATATTTGTAACGTATTTTTTCACAAGAACAAATAGAACATTTTCAAAACGATCTTATTAAGGAAAACTGGACTTATGTTTATAGTTGTCATAATTCGGAAGAAGCCTATAATTTATTTATTCATCGGTTTACTATTTTATTTGATTGACATTTTCCTTTGGTTAAGAAGAAAAGTAATAAACGTATTCGTAAGCCCTGGATCAATAAATCTATTTTACGTTCCATAAATAGGAACAATTATTTGTATAAACAGTTTATTAATAAAAAGAATTCAACAAATGAGAGAAAGTATAAGAAACAAAGAAATAAAGTTAATAATATGCTAAAGAATGCTAAGAAAAAATACTTTTGTAATAAATTGAATCAATTTAAGTATGATGCAAAAAAACCTGGACTGTTATTAATTCATTATTAAATAAGCCCAAACATTCTCTACCAGAATATTTTACATGTGATAACAAACGTATTGATGATGGTCAATGTATAGCTACTGAATTCAATTCATATTTTGTTAATTTTTGTAAGAAAGCCGTTGAAACGCTATCAGCGTCTAGTCCTGCTACCATGTTTAAAGGGATAGTTGAGTTCTGGTAAGGAGAGTACAGTTTTAGTGAAACTGAATTTTAGTAACCAAAACCTGCATCATTACATTACAAACTAATAGTTATAACTAGAAAGGAACACAACATTACAAATGACGTAGTAAAGATCATGTTATCATTCAAAAAGAGCCGTTAAAACGTAAGAGGGCGCTCTCTAAACACTCATCGGTTTCAACCATTTTGAATAAAATATTGTGCATGTGATGCTTTGTTGAAATAGTGATTAGATAGAGAAATAACCAACAACTATTTAAATACCTATTTTGTAACTTTTTGAAAAGAGGAAGCATTTTTTTGAATTTTTAACGGCTGGTTCAAAATTCTCTAATAAACCCGGGGCCCCGGGTTTATTACAAATTGTTATATTTATGGATATTTCAGCCGTTTCTGAACCGATTTTGATCAAACAAAGATGATTTTATTGTTTAAATATTATGCTCTTTCAAATTTTACACTCAGTTTTTCATTACCTCACAAACCAATTAATTAGTCTAGCGCCCTCTCTACCAAAACGCAACTTTCTCTTTAATCAATATCTTAATGATCATTTTCCCGACTGTATGTTCTTCAATCCAATATCTGTACATGAATTAATACAAGTAACTAAGACATTGAAAAATAGTAATGCATGTGGATTTGATAATGTGAGTAGTAATTTGTTAAAAAGGGTAATACATTATATTGTCGATCCCTTGGTTTATATGTTTAATATTTCTTTGAAAACAGGTATTGTACCAGATAAATTGAAAATTGCTAAAATTACCCCTGTATTTAAAAAGAATGACCAACATACCTTATATTATAGACCAATCTCAGTTCTACCCAGTATTTCTAAATTACTTGAGAAATGTATTTATAATCGACTTTATTCTTTTTGTTCAAAAAAAGATATTCTCATTGATTCACAATATGGCTTTAGAAAAAAAAACATTCTACTTCCTATGCTTTAGTTGAGTTAAAAGATAAAATTCTTTCTGCAATGAACAGTAATCAATTTGCTATAGGGATATTTATGGACCTGTTAAAGGCTTTTGATATAGTTGATCATACAATTCTATTATCAAAATTACAATATTATGGAATTAGAGGAGTGCCCTTACAATGGTTTGATAGTTATCTTAAAAATAAAGTCCAATATGTAATGTACAATAATAACCGTTCCGATGTATCCTGTATTACTCATGGTGTACCCCAAGGATCAATCCTTGGTCCCTTATTATTTTTGTTATATATAAATGATATTAAGAAAGCTACCGATAAATTTGAATATATTATGTATGCAGATGATACCACTTTGATTTATACACAGCCAAATATTGTTGATTTAGAAGAGAATGTTAATGATGAGTTAGATAGGATTTCGTTATGGTTCAAATCAAATAGACTATTGCTAAATCTTGGTAAAACAAACTATGTAACATTTCACAATCAGACATGTAATATAGCAAATATACTTAGTGCCCTTACTCTCAAAATTGATAATATTCCTTTGCCTAAAATTGACACTGTTAATTTTCTCGGTGTACTTATAAGTAGTAATATGCATTGGGATACACACATAGATTATTTAATAGGTAAAGTTTCTAAATGCATTGGCATACTCTATAGATTAAAGGAAGTAATTCCTTCATCCTCATTGATATTATTATATAATGCGTTCATGATGTCATATTTAAATTATTGTATTATTGTATGGGGTAATAGTAATCACAATAAATTTGATAAATTGTTTAGATTGCAAAAGAAAGCCCTCAGGATATGCTTAGGTTGCCATTATACTACTCACTCTGCCATACTGTTTATGACATTGAAAAAACTAAATATATTTGATTTGTATTCTTATTCTATTGCTCTGCTAGGATTCTATTATTTTCAAAATATACTTCCACAAAATATTTCAAGAATGTTCATTTTGAATAATAATGTGCATAATTATAATACTCGTGGGCGTGACTCATTCCATTTTTGGCCAGTAAAGACAACATTTCTTTGAAATCAGTAAGAAACAATTTTCCTGTTATTTGGAACTCTATTCCTCCTGAAATATCTTCATGCAAGTCATTAACATTATTTAAAACAAACTTGAAGCAGCATCTTATATCTAAATACGACTGACGTTATAACCCATATATTCATTATATTATGTTATGTATACATTCTCAAAATCAAATCCATATTTTGTCAATTTGTCATGTATGTGTTTTATTTTTTTATATATCTGTTTTTTTTTTTTTTTTTTTTTGTATAAGTAAATCTCTTTAACACTGTTCGGGGAACTACGCCTCGACAAGGCCATTTGGCTTTATTTGTAGTTTCCTATTTTCATTTTAATTTATACTGTGAATCCTAATTTGTATATATATATATACGTATTGTTTTTATTTGAAATGAAAATTAATAAATGAAATTGAAATTGAAATAACTATGTCAAAATAATGACCCTACATAATTCCTGAAAGTTCTATAATAAATTATTTATAAACCTCTTTTAAAGGGAGAGTTGAGTTCTGGTAAAGAGAGTACAGTTTTGGTCAAACTGAATTTTAGTAACCGAAACCTTCACCATTACAATATAAACTGATAGTCATGACTCCACCATGCTCAAAAGGATAACACATTACTGATGACTAAGTACATAGTATGTTATCATTAAAAAAAGAGCAGATAAAACTCAAGAGGGCGCTCTCTAAATCCTCATCAGTTTTAACCATTTAAAACAAAATATTGTGCATGTGATGTTTTATTGAAATAGGGATTAGATAGAGGGATGATCAACAGCTATTTAAAATTCTCTTTTTTAATTTTTGAAAAGAGGAAGCATTACAAAAGAAAATGTTAACGGCTGGTTCAAAATAATCTAATAATTGTGGGGCCCCACAAGTATTACAAATGGGTATGTTTATGGATATTTCAGCCATTTCTGAACCGATTTTGATCAAATAAAGTTGATTCTGTCATTAAAATTGTATGCTCTTTCGAATTTGACACTCAGTTTTCATTATCTCACATTTTTTTTGTGTGTAGCGCCCTCAATACCAAAACTCAAATATCCCTTTAATTAGCGTCGTTGATTATGTAACGTTTTTTAAAAATATGTTGTATTAATCTTAAAGCCAAGGCTTATTTACCTGTTGAGTTGGTGCTAATAAATGTAATTGTGAAGATAACCACCAGGGGCACTATCCCGGCTACACACAGAAAAAGCAGATGCATTCGTGACATCGTTGATTTCTTCCTTGAACTTCACGAGACTTCTAACGAACTTGCAACAACTTGTAACGTCTCAGTGATTCGTATGTGAAATGATCAAGATGCACAATGTGGCTTACACCAGATCCGCATGTTCTGAAATCAAATGAAAAATATACGACTTTAGATTTAGGGCGATAAACAATTATTAAAGCGAAACATTAGATAAAGCCCTTGTCGTATATCATCGGATAGCATTAAGGAACGGACACCCGAAGGAGGGCAACATTTTAAATCTGTTCATCTTCCTTCGTATGTGTTGCTTGCTCGGTGTCTTGTTCTACAAAACCGTTACTTCTCAGGTGATGTCCGTTGTTTTATCCGGTGGGAAGTTGGGTTCATGCAGCAATAGAGACAACTGTCACAACCTGATAATTTTTCCTGCAAATTTGCTATTTGTCGTGCATCCGTTGACGCTATCCGATGATATGTGACAACACCCTAAAGCCGTTGTCACATATCAAGGGATAACGTTAATGGACGCCCGACGGAGAGCAACATTTTCAATCCGTTCGTCTCCGTTCGTATATGTTTCTTGACTGGCTCTTCAACTTTCACTCCCATACATTTTTCCGCCAATGTAGTATCCTTTGGGCATCCGTTTGCTCTATCAGGTGATGTGTTACAACACCCGGTCACATTTCACCGGATACCGTTAACGGACACCGGTCGGATATCATGTTTTAGAAATTAAATGATCCGGCGGTGAAAGTCGTCTCCATTACTTTAAGTACAGAACATTTCGTGGGATAACGCAACGTGCATCAATGACATTAACTTAATAAGTTAAATAGTTAAATAGCTGCAAGCTTGATTGAAGTGGTCTTCTCGAGTTCACTTCTATCACACCTCAGTTGTGTGATGTTCCAACAGGATGTTTTAACAAAAGTCCGATGCCGAGACCTAGACATTTCTGAATGGGGGGGGGGGGGGGGGGGGGGGTGCGTACTCCAAAAGATGTTAATGAATTTACCAAGGTTAATGGATCTCTTACTCGTCATGAACAATGGACATTGGTGTTACCAAAGTTGCATTTGCAGGCAGAAATTGCCGGTTTGGGTGAGTTTTTAGGGTATTAAAAGGACGGTAGTCAAATGACGAACACCACATAAAAATTATAATTTTTATGTGACACCTCATGAATAAAAAATAAATGATTTACACCAGAGAACGAGTACAATAAAAAATATGATTGATTTCATCCCAAACGAGTACCTTTCCTGATCTAGCTTGTTTCCCATGTTTTCCCCCATCCCCATGTTTGTGTATATTTACTCATGCAGTCCATTGTTAGCTGCTAAGTCAGAAAAGCTGAGCGACTTACTCAACCCTCTACTCATTTGGGCAAAAATCAGGCATATTTTCATTGTACATGTACTTGTTCTCTGGCATACATCGTTTATTTTTAGTGCATGATGTATCATATAAAAGATACATTTACACATTTGGATTTGTATGCAGTGTTTGTCCTTTTTCAAAATAAGTACATTTACTACCCTAAAAACTCACCCAAACTTGCAATGTATGTGTGCAAATGGAATTTGGTAACACCAATTTCCATTGTTTGAATTCAGTCATGCGTGCATTTCGTGCCATGGTGTACATTAAATGTAAGAAGAGGAACAAAGCTTTCCATACATGTATATCTTATCAAAGAAATTATTCATTATGACAGAAAACTTCTGCCATGAAATCCGGTTTCAGTTTTTCTGGGACACTCTATACAGGGTGGCCCAACAAAACGGAACGGGGCACTTCCCAAAATATAATACCACAATGTTTATGTTCATCGGATAGGGTGTCCTTTCCAATGAAAAACGATACCAAGAACAGTAATTTTGGTCAGGTCGTTTTTGTTTAAGGACGCAGTGAGTGAGACCATGTCAGGTGCCGATTTATGTCGATTTCGACCTAGTCAATGCCAGTTTAACCGCACTCCTTGCCCGTAATACCATTCAGCGACCAGGCCCATTCTCTCGGCACACGGCTGAGTGCACACTAACAATAGTGCGCGATGCTCAACGATATGAACGGCGGTTCGTGCAATTCATCAAGCGCTGGCTCAATACAAATTGACAAAAAAGAGAACCTGACATGGTGTCACTCACAGGGCCCTAAAACAAAAACTACACGACCAAATTGACTGTTCTTGGTAGACGCAGCATGACAAGATAGACGCAGCATGGTCGACCGACGGCAGGATCATCCTGTTGCTGAAGGCAACGAACGGGAAATCTGTCAGGAAAAGAATCTGGTCGGTGAGTGATCTTTCAAAGATATGAACTACAAAACATTTCTTACATTTTATCCGGACCTTATCATGATATTGACATTGACACTTATTGAGACCGTACATATTCCCATGATATACCGGAAGTCTACAGTTGTGCCTTAGGGCTAGAAATCTGAACTCTGAAATTTGAATTAATATTATAGCTAATTTTCTTATACACATAATATTCGATAATAATTTCATATTCTTCCCATGTGTATACAGCCATTATGAACTATACACTGTTATTCGCTGTATTTTTAAGATAATATTATTTGACGTTGTTTGTTGTTTTTCTTTTTGATGTCATTTGAATGTAGTTGTATCTTGTGTAACAGGCAAAATAATGTAACATGTAGAAATTGTTTCTTGTGTAAAGTGGATGATCAATCTGATTTAATACTTGATGATGATACTGGTGATTTTATTGAAAATCAATATTACACTCCCTTGGAATTTAGTCATCTCTTGCCCAATTTAATTGTCGGAGTTTAAAACAAAATTTTGATATATTCACAAACTGTCTTGATGTTTTCAATAAACCATTATCATTAATTGGAGTTTGTGAAACATGGTTAAAATAAGGAGAAGAACAAGAAATTTGTATTCCTCATTATAGCTTTGTTGGAAATTGTCGCCCAAATAAAAGAGGAGGTGGAGTTGGTTTATATATTAATGATAGCCTAAGATTTTTTAGACGTTTGGATTTAGATATTTTTAGTGATGAAATGGAAAGTGTGTTTATTGAATTACGTAATAATGTGAAAAATGTTATAGTTGCTGTTGTATATCGACCTCCAGGTCAAAATCCGTTAAATTGTTTACTTCATCTTCAAGAATCTTTGAATAAGATAGTGGAAGAAAGAAAGGAATGTATTGTTATGGGCGATGTTAATGTTGATTTTTTGAAAAAGGATGAAAGTATGAATGTAATGGATATTTTTAATAGCTTTGTTACTCTCTCATTTTTACCATATATTTATAAGCCGACTAGAATAACAAAAGATACTGCATCAACTTTAGATAATATATTTTATAATTATTCTGAAAATGTTTTAAAATGTGGCATAGTTATTACGGATGTCAGTGATCACTTAACACCATTCATTATTTTGAAATCAAATATGTCTGATTCCGAGCCCGATGATGAAATTCCTAAAGTTGATTTGAATGAAGAAAATATAAAACACTTTTGTAATGAGTTGAATAAAGTTAGATGGGAACGACTAAATTTAATTCATGATGTGAATGATAGGTATAATTATTTTTTAAAGTTATATAAAGAGGTTTATGATGAATGTTTTCCTGTTAAATTTGTTAAAAAGAAAAAGAAAGTAGAAAAGCCTTGGGTAACAAAAGAGGTAATACAATTGAGTAAACGTAAACACTTGTTATATCGGAAGTACTTAAGAAATTCAACTCCTTTACGTGAACTTGCATATAAAACATGTAGAAATACTTTGAATAATTTAATTCGGGAAAATAAACGTGCATTCTATGATTCTAAATTTGATAATGTTCGTAATAATGTGAAAGCAACATGGAAACTAATAAACATGATTTTAAATAAGAAAACTTTGAAGCATGGTGTAAATGATATTGAAATTGGTGGTGAAAAAATTATGGATAAACAAAAAATTGTAAATACATTTAATTCTTATTTTAGTAAAATTGGACAAGAATTACAGCAAAGTATCAATACTAACATGTGTAATGATGAGTCAGTTAAATATGATCAATACTTAAAAGGAAATTTCAGAAACTCACTGTTTTTATCCCCTGTTACAAATGCAGATATTATTGATGTGGTTATGAATTTTGATGTAAATAAAAGTCCTGGGTATGATGGAGTTCACCCTAAGGTACTGAAACAGTCGATTCATTTAATTGTTACACCTTTATGCAATATTATTAATTTGTCATTTGAAAATGGAATATTCCCTGATGCTCTCAAGATTGCGAAGGTGATTTCCAGTTTTTAAAAAGGCAATAAATCTCTTTTGAATAATATAGACCAATATCCGTTTTATCAGTTTTTAGTAAATTATTTGAAAAGATTTTATGTACTAAATTGACTAGTTTTATATGTAAAAATAACATTTTATATGAGAAACAGTTTGCTTTTAGAAAAGGTTACAGTACTTGCCATGCACTTCTCGATTTTACAGATAAAGTAGCAAATGCTTTTGAAAATAATGAATTTTTAATTGGTGTATTTTTTAGACCTCTCTAAAGCGTTTGACTGTATTGATCATGATATTTTAATAAATAAATTGTTTGTTTTTATGGAATAAGAGGAATTCCTCTTCTTTTAATGAAAAGTTATTTATCACACTGAAGGCAATTTGTTAGTATGGGTAAATGTTACTCAGAACATAGTTCTATTTAACTGGGGTCCCACAAGGTTCAAATCTTGGACCACTCTTGTCTTTATTGTATATTAATGATTTGCCACTTGTCAGTAATATTTTATCTTCTATTTCAGTTTGCTGACGACACTACCTTGTTTGTATCCGGTAAAGATCCTGAACATGTGAATATTTTATTGAATAGTGAAATTGCAAAAATACATAAATGGTTTCTTGCTAATAAATTGTTGATTAACTTTGATAAAACAAACTATATAATTTTTAAAACTAAAAATAAATATGTGAATGAAGATGTTATTAAGATATGTATTAATGGTAAAGAAATAAAGCAAGTACACCAAGTAACCTTTTTAGGTATTATTATTGATCAAAACCTAACCTGGAAATACCATATAAATTGTATTTCCAATAAGATCTCTAGAGTAATTGGTGTTTTAAATAGACTTAAACTTATATTGCCATTACGTATACTTGTAAACTTGTATAATACTATGATTTTACCATATTTTAATTACTGTATAATTGTATGGGGCAATTGTGCAATGCATTTGATGCAAAAGATATTTTTATTACAAAAGAGAGCTGTCAGAGTTATAACAAATTCTTTTTATAGAGCACATACAGATAATTATTTTTTAAATTGAAAATTTTAAAACTTCATGATTTATATGAGATAAGTGTTGCAGCTTTTATGTTCTCTTATGTATATGATAAAATTAAGTTGCCTGATTGTTTTAACGATTACTTTGTTTTGAATAGAAACATAAATGTATATACTACTAGAAATTCACACAAAATGTATATTCCATTCTTTCGTTATAGTTTTTCTAGAACTGTTATTAGATATAGAGGGTCAGTTATTTGGAATAATTTACCAGACTTTTTAAAAGAGTGTCCAACATTACCTAGTTTCAAGCGCAAATTTAAATGTAAACAATTATCAAGTTACAATTTATCTATATAATTTCATACAAAAACTTAATTTTGCCTGTCTGTATATATGTATGTGTGACTTTGTAGTTTGTAAATGTTAGTTGTATTATTGTGAACAACATTTTTATTCTTGTTTTATTTATGATATAATTCATGGTGTTGTAGAAAAAGGGGACCGGCCTAGACAGGCCAATGGCCTTTTCTGGTCCCTCACATCCCTGCAATACCCATTACCTATATTTGATGTTGTTTGCTATTGTACAATATCTTTTATCATTGCATGTTGTAAATAGTTTGTATATTTATTTAATTGTATTTGATTGTAAAATGTTGATTTTATGGATGTGAAATAAACTGAAACTGAAAACTGAATTTGAAAAGACACTCTATCTGATGGACATAATACATGTGTTACTTTATTTTGGGAAGTGCCCCGTTCCGGTTTTTTTGGGCCACCCTGTATTGCCCCCCCCTCCCCCCCCCAAAAAAAAACAACTGGTGTGCTTGTGCTGACGTGTGAGTGTATTTGTGAATTAGTGTTTGTGTGGGTGCTGTGTATCTGAATCTATAGATGTGATAACACGACCACCTCGGGTACGAATTCGAAAACAAAATTATGTGCGTTGGACTTCGAAGGGGATCACTCTTCAATGGGAGGCACTATGCGTAGCGTTGCCGGGGTAAATATCGTGGACATGATTGCCCTCGGGAGTAGTTTAGTATCCTTATATTCTTATCAAGCGAGTGAATATCAAATCAAAATCAATAACTCCTAGATCATTATCAGGCGGTGATGGAGACGGTCATTCACGAGTGCCGGTTATTAATATGAATTAATTTATGATCGCGCACTTGGGTAGACACTAAAGGGGACCACCGGGCAAATAACAACACATTACTTTATGTTTTGGTACTGTTTTGTGATATCAAATAGATACCAACAGTTTACAAAAGGTTGTGTAATTCATAAACAAAGCAATTAATTTCCACCACTTACGGAACCACTACTATTTCTTGGTTCCTGGTTTGCGAGTGCGCCAATGCTATTCACGCGTACGTTTGTAGGCAATGTAATCCCGGCGATTCGCTTGCTGCACACGCAGTAGGCTACTCAATTCAGACCGCATGAACGCATGCTTTAGAATGGTGATGCGTTTTCCAATTATATATGTTGTTTTTTCTGAAAACCTATTTTTGTGAACTTGTTGATGGAATGGAATACTAAAGATGTTACCTTTCTAGAATAAGAAGATTAGATTTGTGCGGTGTACCCTTTAAGAAGTATTTATTGCCCCCCCCCCCTCCCCACACGCGCAGTTTGTACGTGACTGTATTGTAGATCTTTTCTAAGGGATGAATTAATCATCCCTATTCAGTTTATATACCATTAGCGATGCACAGTGCAATGTAAATGTAAGGCACGTTTGCCCATTCTGAACATCTGCTCATAAATAGCAATTGTTACGCCAGCAAAGCTCAACCGTCATTTGGATCAGAAAGGCACTGATCATACAATATCGTAAGGAAATATGCAGTGCATGTTATTGTGAGCAAGTTCTTTTTTCTGTATTATTATACTTAAAGGGGTAGTTTTGTTTTAGTATAGAGGGCGCTACACAAACTAATTTTGTTGTGAGATAATGAAAAACTGAGTGTCAAATTTAAAAGAGCACACAATTTTGATGACAGAACAAACTTTATTTGGTTAAGAAATTGCTGAAATATCCATAAACATAACCATTTGTAATAAATGTGGGGCCCCACAACTATTCGACAATTTTGAACCCGCCGTTACAAATTAAAGAAAATTCTTTCTCTTTCCCAAAATATACAGAAGAGGTTTTTAGATAGTTGTTGATTATCTCTCTATATCTAATCACTATTTCAACAAAACATCACATGAACATATATTTTTTTAAATGGCTAAAACCTGTCAATGTTTATAGAGCGCCCTTTTGAGTTTTAACGGCTCTTTTTGAATGATAACAGGCTTTTTACTTAGTCATTTGTAATTTTGCATTCCTTTCGATCACGGTGGATTTATTATTATTAGTTTGTAATGTAATTGTGTAGGTTGTGCTTACTGAAATTCATATTGACCCAAACTGTACTCTCTTTACCAAAACTCAACTATCCTTTTAAATGCGGCCATAGTTGTAGATATCAACCTATTATATCTCTGCTGACATTTATTTTGTAAAAATGGGAATATCATAAGATGTTCATTTTGTTTTTTGTGTTGATATAATGATTGTCATATGGGTCGGGTTATCGGCTGAGCTGTATTACGTTGAACTGTAACATAATCGCTTTTAATAAAGATTTCACAATAAGATATAATCATCATAAACATCACGCGTAGTACGTACGTCACTCTATTGTTAATCTCTGTTAAGGGATAAATAACTCACTATTCAGTTTCTAGAACATGAACAATGCACAGAGGAATGTGTAAGTCGTTTGCCCAATACAGGGTGGCCCCAAAAAAACGGAACGGGGCACTTCCCAAAATATAGCAACACAATTATTATGTCCAACGGATAGGGTGTCCTTTCCAATGAAAAACGATACCAAGAACAGTCATTTTGGTTGAGTAGTTTTTGTTCTAGGGCGCTGTGAGTGACATGATGTCAGGTTCCAATTTGTGTCAATTTCTACCTAGTCAGGGCCAGTAAAACCGCACGCACCGCCTTTCATATCGTATACACAGCGCGCCATTGACAGTGTGCACTCAGCCGTGTTCTGAGATAATAGGGCATGGTATTACGGGCAGTGAGTGCGGTTTTACTGGCCCTGAATGGGTAAAAATTGACAAAAATTGGCACCTGACATGGTCTCACTCACAGCGTCCTAAAACAAAAAAGTACACGTCCAAAATCACTGTTCTTGGTATCGTTTTTCATTGGAAAAGACACCCTAGCTGATGGACATAAATACTTTGGTACTATATTTTGGGAAGTGCCCCGTTCCGTTTTTTTGGGCCACCCTGTATAGGCAGGCAGCTGGTGCTCTGAATTCTTCAATTTCGTGACCACCAAAAAGGGTGGGCACCAAAACAGCATGACAATTATGAAATAAATATAAAATTAATACTGTCACTTTTCACAAGCGTACTTCTTGTACGTTAGTTTGTAAATGAATTTAGAAGGGATAAAAGGGATGTTTCAATCGTATGTAACCTCGTACGTATAAAGCCAATCAGTAGCGCCGTACAAGCTTTACCGGGCGATTTGTGATTGGTATTGACCAATCACTAACGAACATAGTAAACTTACACGTAGGAAAGTCGCGTACATGTACCGTTATGCATCACTACCTTCGCACAACAATGGCAGCCTCTACGGATGAGGAGTGCAGTCCGATAAACAGTGGGAAAAGGTGTTTTATGTGTATTTTCCCTGCCAAGAAATCCACTGTGGTACCCTTTTCTGATAAGACATTGTCACGTTTTTCACAATTTGTGAACAAATGGAAGGATTTAGAAGGGGACCAGACAGAAATTGCAAGACGCTACATCGCTTGTACCGATGGCGCTGTACCGAACCAGTACTTGATATATCGCAAATACCGCCTTTCATACCGCTGAACGAAGCGCACTATTGTTAGTGTGCACTCATCCGTGTGCCGAGAGAATGGGCGTGATCGTTCAATTGTATTGCGGGCAGGGAGTGCGGTTAAACTAGCAGTGACTATATGTAAAAATTGACAAAATTTGGCGCCCGACATGGTCTCATACACAGCGACCTAAAACAAAAACTACACTACCAAAACTACTGTTCTTGGTGTGTGCAGTCCTCATCCGTAGAGGCTGCCATTGTTGTGCGAGGGTTGCGATGCATAATACGGTACATGTACGCGACTTTCCTACGTGTAAGTTTACTATGGTCATTAGTGATTGGTCAATACCAATCACAAATCGTCCGGTAAAGCTTGTACGGCGCTACTGATTGGCTAATTATGAAAAATTAAAATCATGATAACTCATTAATGTACAAGAGTTGAGCTTATGAAAAAAATGTTGTTTAGAGGGTCACACTGCTTCATCATATGAAAGGAAACAAAATCCCTACATGGTGGTCACGAAATCAAACAAATAGACACATGAGAGTCGTATACAGCCTAGCTTTCAATCCTAGCAGGATCTTCGTCAGGGCAAAATGACAGTTACTACAAAAAGAACACAGAATATATACCAACATTAACACATGTATGGATGGGCGGCTGGGGGAGGAAAGGAGGCGGAGACACAAAACAATGAAAGCAACTGTGAGTGGGAGAGTGCCAGGACTGCTTGACCAATCAGGTCAAACAGGCATAGGAGGGTCCTTAAGTGGCTGTAGTCAAAGGAAATGTGATGAGAGTGTAGGGCTTAGAGAAGAATAGAGTTAGGAAGGATCAAAGAAGGAAATTAAGGTACAGAAAGAGACATGTAAACAAAAGACAGTTAATGAGGTGTGGGAGTGCACTGGGGAACTAAGAGGGGAAGAACAATAGAGGGGATTATGAGTGTAGGGAATGGGAGTGAGAGGATTAGGACAAAGAAAGTGAAGTGGTGTGTGTTGCAGGATCGGATGAATAGGATAGGCGAGTTTAAAGGAGAAAGTGAGGACCCAGTGGGTGATGATTAGTGGGGAAGCAACAGGGACAAATGAATGGGACAGGAAGTACAAAAGAGATAGTGATCAAAAGGAAGCCTAAATTGGTAGGTGATCAGAGGTAAGGTGGAGAGACAGATGAGAGAGGATGGAACAATATGATCAAAATAGAGGTGGAACTATGCATGATGAGAATAGGTATATGAATAAGCCCATGTCCATGGACAGTGTACCTATAGAGAGAAATTAAATGCAACAGATTATAACATGTTAATAAACAAACATAATTATGTGTATGAATAGTGACAGTGTATTGTAAGGAGACAGTGTGGATAATGTAATCTCAAAGAAAACTAAAATGAATATATGGGGGAAATGAAATGGGAAATAAGAACATAAATAGTAAGTGGAACAAAGTAAAGTATTGATATGGGGGTGAAAACAAAATAAATGGTGGTGCAGACAATGAAGGGGAGAGAAGCAAAGATTAATCACTGCCTTCTTGGATGTTAAGACCACGGGGAGGAATGGTGCAGAGACGTCTTATCCAGTACTTCTCTCTGCTGGAGCGGAGTGTGTCCGGGCGGTTACCTAGAGATTCTATTCCCTGTAGAATCATGTCAGAAATGGAGTGATTAGGTAGGTTGAAGTGGTTGCCAACTGGAGTGTCATGTTTGGAGATGTGGATGGTAGATCTGTGTCCGTAAACGCGTCTCTTGAGGGTGTTCCTGGTTTCGCCTACGTACTGGATGCCACAGACTCTGCACGTGATAATACACACCACTTCACTTCTTTGTCCTAATCCTCTCACTCCCATCCCCTACACTCATAATCCCCTCTATTGTTCTTCCCCTCTCAGTGCCCCAGTGCACTCCCACACCTCATTAACTGTCTTTTGTTCACATGTCTCTCTCTGTACCTTAATTTCCTTCTTTGATCCTTCCTAACTCTATTCTTCTCTAAGCCCTACACTCTCATCACATTTCCTTTGACTGCAGCCACTTAAGGACCCTCCTATGCCTGTTTGACCCGATTGGTCAAGCAGTCCTGGCACTCTCCCACTCACAGTTGCTTTCATTGTTTTGTGTCTCCGCCTCCTTTCCTCCCCCAGCCCCCCATCCATAAATGTGTTAATGTTGGTATATATTCTGTGTTCTTTTTGTAGTAACTGTCATTTTGCCCTGACGAAGATCCTGCTAGGATTGAAAGCTAGGCTGTATACGAATCTCATTTTACCACATTGGCGATTTTTTAGTAGACAAGCAGTTTTCAGCAGTATTTTCTTAATTCAAATATACACATATTACTCGTATGGCCCGCTGTCTAATATGAATGCCTGCTCACATCAGTTTTGAGTACAATACAAACTTATCGCACGTTCAATTCAATAGCAATTGTTATGCCAGAAAAGCTTAATCATCGATAGTACCAGAGACACTAGGAAATATGCAGTGCATGTAATTGTGAGCAAGTTATTATTTGTGCTTTTCATCTCATATAATACCCCCGTCTCACCGCGCTACGCTTCTACTACGCTCCTAATCCGCATTCGAAAAATTGGAAGCGCAAGGCGATGCGTTGTAGGAACGAGTTGAGGACGTAGCGAGAGCGGCGTTCACTGTTCTCTAATGTTATCGATCGTACACGTATAGACCTGCAGCCTAAAACAGAGGGGTTTGGTGCATCGAAACGGGGGGGGGGGGGGGGGGGAGATATTGATCCCGGCCATGCAAGGTCATGCCGTTTACACCACCTCATGCACACTACTAAAAAGCCCCAGGCCCGTTTCTCATGAAATCCTTCTGTGAACATAATTTACTAATAGTTACGGCGGCAAAAGATGATGACAGTGGCCATGTTTGTGTAACTACTCGACATGCTTCGAAAATTCTTACGACTGGCCGAACAAAAATATTCAAACTATGATTTGGTCCGGTGAATGCAGGAATGCATCGGTGATGGATCTCAGCAGTCCGCAGGGTCAGGGTTAAGGTTAGGGTTAGGGACATGTTTAGGGTTAGGGTTAGGGTTAGGTTTAGGCATAGGGTTAGGGTTAGGGTTAATCCGAAAATAGGGGAGCAGGGTTGCTGTCCGGTTTGCTGTCAGGGTTGTTGTCAGGGGAGGGCTGATCTGTTTGCCCCATAATCATGCCCCAACTGGTCCAATCCTTGCTGTGCCACTATGCCACTGAGACATCCAGATGGCAAATTATGACTTCTCTTAATCCCAATAATATTATTTCTTTGTATCTACATTGGCTTTATATCACCCTTCAATTTAAACACAATATATTGCACAATAATAATCGGATTTAGTAGGGCTAAATATATTCGCTATTTCTTTTACTTAAGACATTTTTCTTGAATATTATTACATGGTGTTTTCAAACATTCTTTTTTTTTTTTTTTTTTTTTTCTTTCTACTTTATACGTTAACGCTTTATTTTGAAGTTTTTTGAAGTTTGAAGTTTTATTAACAACAACAAAAAATACATCATCATCATCAAATACATGTAAGACAAAATTATCACAAATAATTACTGTACATACTTAACAAAACAATTAAAGTAAAAAATTAAAATGTCAGACGTGTATCTACCTAAAATGCGTTAGATCAAAAATCAAGTTGTCGCTAAAGGAGAACCGAAAGTTAGCACAAGTGCTAGTCGAGATCGGTCCTCTCTATTGTATAGTATAAACTAAACTATAATACAAATGACAGTATAAAATAACTTCACTGTAAAATAACTTTCATATAAAAGAATCAATATAATTAATGAGGTATACATTGTATACATTCTACCAAATGCATTTCTAACCAAGCATATACAATTATTTATTTAGTTACCAAATACATTGTGAGGGCCTTACGAAATAAATATCTTGTTTTTTTTTCTTTAATCTCCTGAGGCAAACTGTTCCAAAGTTTTGACCCAACAAAAGAAATGGAGAATGTCCCTTGAGTTGTCCTACATATCGGCAAGCGTAACAGAAAGTTTTCTTTCCCTCTGGTTCTATAAGTATGATGTAGCACTTCAAAATATTCTAGTAAGGAGTGTGGTGAATTTCCTACGAACAAATCATACACAAATGTTGAAACTGCAAGTTCATGCAAGCTAAACACGTCCAATATCCTCAAGTGGTTTTGAGGATGTTCTAAATAATGAGAATGTACTCGCTCGCACAGCCATCTTTTGGGATAAATGAATACAATTCAAGTGAGATTTATAGCTACTCCCCCACACCTCTATCCCATACAGTATGTGGGGTTGTATAAAGCATTTATATAAGAGCACAAGAATATACTGAGGCACAAAATATCTCAGCTTAAAGAGCAAGCCCACTTTTCTCCGTACACTCTTGTTTACACATTCAATATGGTGTTTCCAAGTCAAGGTGCTATCAATTTGAACTCCTACAAAAGATGCCACACTCACTTCACTTATATCTGTATCGGACAGTCTAAGGACACTATTTATATTAACGATCTGCCTTTTACTTTTAATAAACATATAATTAGTTTTCTTTAAGTTAATAGTGAGCTTATTAGCGTTACACCATTTTTGAACTTCGTTTAACTGCTCATTAACTTCATTTATATCAACTTCCGTTCGACTAGCATCATAAGTATGGAAAATATTTGAATCGTCAGCAAATAATCTAAAATTAAAATAGTTAGTAGAACGAGGTAAATCATTAATATAAATCAAAAACAATGTAGGACCAAGAACTGACCCCTGTGGTACACCGCACGTTATATTCTTCCTGGCAGATGTTGCCTCTTTATAGCATAACGCCTGAGAGCGATTCAAAAGATAATTTACAAACCATTGTAACGCAACACCACGAATACCATAATGTGCCATCTTTTCTAAAAGAATATCATGATTTATAGTATCGAATGCCTTTTGAAAATCTATAAATATACCAAGAGTAACTTTACCTTCATCCATTGATCTCATAAGTGTATTAATAAGATTAATCAAAGATAATTTAGTACTATATTTCTTACGGAATCCATACTGATGTTTATACAAAATATCACTAGTCTCCAAAAAATCTATTAAATGAACATTTACAATTCTCTCAAATATTTTTCCAACAACAGGCAAAACTGATATAGGTCTATAATTTCCTGGTTCCGCCTTTGCCCCTTTTTTATAAATAGGTGTCACCTTAGCTACCTTAAGACCATCAGGAAAAGTACCCGTTTCTAGTGACAAATTAAAAATGTAAGTCAATGGTACAACAATAAAACTAGCTGCATCCTTTATCAGTCTTACTGTTAGATTATCATATCCATGAGTTTTCTTACTGTCTAGACCACACAAATAATCCAAAACTTCTCTTTCTGTAACGGGTTTCCAAAACAACGATTTGTCATTTCTTCTCCCTAAGTACTCCTTATAACTATAACATACATTTGGAATTTTCCTTGCTAAGTTTGACCCAATAGTGACAAAATAATTATTTAGCTCCTCGGCTATGTCTCTCTCAGAGGACACAACTCTAGCAACTCCACCAATACGATCAGACGGTAAAACTAACTCATCTATTTCAGTATTTTTAGACTTTCCTCTTCCACTAATCAACTCGTTTATTGTTTTCCATGTTTTACCTGTATCATGCTTATTTTCATCAAATAACTTACTGTAATACATTCGTTTAGCATTCCTCAGTACCGTTGTAAATGTATTTCTATATTTCTTATACTCTCGTGCATATTCTACATTAAAATGTAATGCTTTATATTTCTCATATAAACTGTGTTTCTTCTTAATAGACTTAAGAACTGCTTTAGTTATCCATGGCTTTTTTGGAGTATGTCTCGTCTGTACACTAGTATGCACACTATTTGGAGCATGTTTATCACACACCTTTACAAACAAATCATAAAATACAGAATAAGCCATATTAACATCTTTGCATCTACATACACAATCCCAATTAATGCTTGCGAGATCATCACAAAACAAATGAACATTAAACTGCTTGTACGTGCGAGCAATTTTCCTCAAAGAAACATCCTTATTCACAATAGGGTGATGTTGAAATACCGCAAATATAGGAAAATGATCAGACACATCAGTTTCTATAACACCTGAATGAATTACACAATTACTTACATTAGTATAAACATGATCAATAAGAGATGAAGACTGATCTGTCACTCTCGTCGGCATTGTACTAATCTGCTGTATTCCAATACTCTCTATTGTGCTCAAATAATCATCTGTCCTTATATTAACATTTCTACGAGATAAATCTATATTAAAATCACCTATTAAGACTATATTTGACCTTCCAACATTTAACCTCTCCAAGATGCCTAATACACTATTTTGAAATTGACAAATGTCAGTATCTGGTTTACGGTAAATTACACCCATGACAATGGTATTATCATTTCCAATTATCTCCAACCAGAGGCTTTCAGCATGCAAGACAGTATAATCTAATCTTATATATTTTAACATTATATTGAGGTATGCACCAACTCCACCACCCCTTAAACCAGCCTCCCGGCAGTTAACCTCGAGTACATAATCTTTTAAATTAACAGTATCAACATTAGGAACACCCCATACTTCAGATAGGGCAATCACATCAAATTTAGAACTCAAACTATGTTCATACAGGAAACTCAATTCTCCAATATTCTTATTAAGGGATCTAATGTTCACATGAGTAATACTAAGAGAGGTAGAACAAGTGAGCTGCATGGTATCATCAAAATCGGTTGGGGTTAAACTATGTGCTTGTACATCAATATTATTCTCATCATAATCGATATTAATCATCATCGAATATTATTTAAAGATCTGTACAAGTTGTGGAAAAGAGAGTTATGCAAGGAAATGCAGTTTGAACTTCTCGTAGTCGATGTCGTCAATGCCAACATCGAACAAGCCATCTGGAGAAGTGATGGTCTTGATCTCGTCGTTAGTCATTTTGCAGATAACGTTCCCATTCCTGGTGGACACACCCTTCACGAGAGGGGATCCTTTCGCACGCATGAGGACAGAATACCTCATGGGGGTCAAATCTTCGTTGATGTAGATGTTTCTACATCCCTCCTTCCCTTTCAATTGGAAACGGGAACTGTAGAGGGCATCTCTCCTCCTCCGAACAGCAAAACGCACGATGGTTTGCCGAACCTTGCCCTCTCCTCTCTTCCCCAGACGGTGGCATGTTGACACATCACGTTCCGAAACATCCACTCCTGCCTTCTCAGCGACATCGCAGACCTTTGCGATCAGCTGGTCCTCCGTCTCGTCCCCATCAGCCTCAGGAAGCCCACTAATACGAAGATTCTCCCTCCTTGTAGATTGCTCAATTTCATCTGCTTTGTACTGCAGGCGGAGGAGATGGGGGTTTACCACCTCCTTCATCGCGGCAAAGCAGACCTCCTTCACAGCCTGGACGACAGCTGGAATGGCCGCCTTCACAGTTGCCTCAACCGCCCGCATTATGATTTCTCCCATCTTCCCTTTCTCCGCCTGGTCAACTCCCTCCAGCTGGTCCTCAATGTCGAAGTTCACAAAGAAACCCTTCTCCTGATTTGGACCTGCAGCTGCCCCCATCCCCTGCTGAGCCTGGATTTTACGGTCCAGAACGTCGTTAATCTGGAATGGGCTAGGTGGAACCGGGGTGGAAGGGTGGCCTTGCTGGTCACTTCTAGGTCGTAAAAACCTTCCAGCCTTTGGGTCAGCGCTTGGTGCTTTTTCCTTGTATTTGGCATGTTAATCCTCAGGAATGTTCCTCAATACCACAATCAAAATGTGCAATATGCCTGCAATATAGCGAAAGCTGCACAGTTGTGAATGTTTGGGACCACAGCTCCAAAGCACACACTAAAGTCACAAGTAATAATTCCAAATTCTGTCCAATTTCATGTCCAATTGCAAGTCAAATATGCCTAATTCTTGGCTGGATTGTGCTACAAGATAGAGCAGAGCATACCATGGCTGAAAGAAGCATCAGGACCAGGTGAATGATACAAAATAATCACATTTCACAGAGAAGTGTTCTGTCAAGTCCTATTCTATGTTTACATTTAACAATGTAATAATTGTTTTTTCCTAAATTGATTTTAATAAGCCACTTTTATTCCATTTTTTGGGTTTTTTGGGGTTTTCATTTACACTTATGTTGTGGTTTTTGCTTGACCAGTGGAAACCATTCGTCATATATTGAAGAAAATGTCATCATTAATGATCATAATACATATTAACATAAATATTACTTGTTCATACATCTTACAACAAGTTTCTCAGCTTTATCTATTCTTAAATTTAACAATATTTTCATAAATTATCAGTCAATGTTCACTATTCAAATTCTTTTTAACTTTTTAATAGAAAAGACGGGAAAATATTCCGAAACATCAGTAATAATCAATGCACTATTAAAAGTACTTTCTATCGAATCGCTACCAATATGACCTATTAGAGTTGCCGTATAGATGGTGTAATTCTCGATGGCTTTGATATCATCGGATATAAACTACAATAAGACATCAATTCCAAAAAGTTATTTGACTGTTTATGAGTATCTACATTCAAACAGTTTATATTAAAGTCACCCTCGGATGACTAGTTGTTTGATTAAAGTTTTCTAAATAAACATAATTTTTTTCAATAAAAACATCAATATTTGTGATAGGGGTATGATATATACAACAGATTACCATTGACTTCGTGTTTTTAAACGCAATAAATAGCGAATCACATTATTATGCACTAGGAGACACAACAAATCATATTTATTATCAATATACAAAGCAACACACCTCTTAAATTTTCAAAATGTGAATACAATTAAAATAAATGAAATTATAACCATCAACATTATACATTTCTGTTTAAGTATTTAAATTAAATCGTGTTTCAGAGATGCTAATTGTAAATTTGTGATAAAGTGATGTTAACATACCAAAAACGTCATCAACATTTTAAAGTAAATCCTTGGGTTAAGTGTCCTGTTGATCTATGGTTGCTTTAAATCCATCAACAAATATATGTTTACATTTGTGTGTCTAAAACTTAATTTGTATGGGTTGCCTATCAATAAATTGTCTTCACCAAATATAATATCTTTAATACTATTACATGTACTTATTTCAAATGGATTGACTCAACTCAGTATCACTATTCAAATTAAAATAACCAAAGAAATTATGTTTGAAAGCATAATCATGTACAAAATGATTGAATGGAAATAAATTACAACAATAAAAAAAAACGAAATAGGTGTAGGGTTATGAAATTCCAAAATTGCACCACAGATATCACACAAGATCACCATTTCACACTACATGCATTTATACCAACACATAGGTAACAAATAAATTAGGAAACACACTAATATATTTTTAAAATGCTAGCAACATTTCCGAAGTGGAGCTAGAAACTGCGAATAAGATTGGGGACAATACAGTGATAATTTGATTTTAAACGCCTCAATATATACAATATCTCGTCAATCATTTCAATAAATATGGCTAACTTTACTAAATGATATTTCAGAGCATCAAACACTTACAATTTACATTGACAATGATTTGACAAGACATGTTACAGAATGTGTTAAGGCTGCAGGTCTCTGCATCATTCTCTTGTCCGTTTGTGGTTTTCACCATAAATATATACCCATTGTAAAAGGAGCAGTGTTCACATTTTTGGAATATGAATGGGCATATGGTTATATCTGCTATTTTTTCACGCATTTTTTTGCAGGATGGTCCTCTGCAGAGCTAGTTTGTGTCAACTCCCCACGTTTAAATGTACGAAACAACTAATGAATGAATAGTCGATCGTTTAGTACTCCAGGAAGGGGAAGCTACATCCACTGTTAGTTTGCTAGTTGCCCCTGTCATGTATTCTAACATCTAACATACTAAAATTAGTAAATTATCCGTTAGAACATTTTAAATTATACTGAGGAGTGTATGCAGTCTCGTTTAATTTATATAATATGCTGTGCACCTTGTGCAGAACATTTCAATATAAAAACAATTTAAGCTAGATAAAAACGCATTTGGGCAATTCCACGACATAAGGGACATAGATGCCAACAATTCAAAATGATATTTGGTTTATATAACTCATATTTTTAAATAATACATGAGTTGAAGGTTTAGGAACCATAATTTTTTGTCAAAGATGGCCATTTTTTTTCTCAAAATGGTCATCAAAGTATAAAAGTCGAAATTTAGGTGATGAGAAAGATAAATTCACATACAATTTGCTATTAGTAAATCTACTAAACCATTACTTCAATAGATAAACGTTCACATGAAAAGAGTTACCAGAATAACTCTTTACTAAATGGCATGAACACAATTTACTGGTTTGATTATTGAGTTTGACAAAAATCTTGATTAGCTCAGTTTATCATAATGGATGTAACGTCAGTTACCAAAAACAAGGATTTTAAAAATTTTATTCCACAAAGATGTATGGGATGCTACTTGAGATATGTAACCTTTGACCAACTCTCTTTCTATCAAAACAACACAAATTCGGATGCCCACATACCATTGGTAAAAATTGGCTCTTCAAAGTGTGTAACGTCAGTTACCATGTCACGTCAGTTACCATGATTTTCCATGAATTACCATGATTTAACATCAATTTACCATAATGTAACATGATTTACCAAGGGAACAATGATAATTGATAGATTTATAAACCTTCAGGAGGTAATTGCTAAATTGCTTAAGCCAGTTATTATCATGTAAATCAGTATAAAGTTCTTTCTAAAGACTAAACAGTGTGATGTAGGGGATGTAACGTCAGTTACCAAAATTATGAATGATAAAAATCTTATTTTAAGTTAAATTTCCCTTTGTTTCCCAGTAAGTTTTATTGCCCAGTATGTGCAAATGGCATGGAAAGCACTTAATTTATCTGCTTTTGTTAATAAAATGGTGTAAAAAAGGCAAAATCCTCTCATTATGTATGTGAAAGGGCAAAGGGACTTACCCCTTAGATCCCCACACCCCATATCCATTCCAAATCATTGATAAATCACTGTTTTGAATCTTAATAGTTAATATTTAATACAAAAAAGTGACTCGTATGGTATGGTTCATGAGGAATCAAAAACAAATTTCTACAACCTAAACCTAATTTACATGTGTAACGTCAGTTACCACACATAGGTAAAGTACATGTAAAACGTCAATTAGCCCCATAGGTCTCGATTTCCCATTGTTTGATATTTTGCTAGGTTGATATCAGTATTTAACATTTCACTAGTATGATATCATTCTTGATGCAGTGTAAAAACAGTGATAATATCAGTTTCATGTAAACCCCATAGACAAAGCATTGTAACTTTAGTTACCAGCATGCTCACAATAAACTTTCCACAGAATCAAAAGAAAAAAGACAAAGTTCTCCTTTCATTTGTGTATATGTTATTGATGGACCAAGGTATTAATCCATACCCCCAAAAGCATTCTAACAAGTTAAGAACATGCAATATTTAAAACCGATTCAACACATGATTTTTCATGTGTTAAGCCTATGGGAAGTGTAACCGTAACGTCAGTTACCGACATGCCTTCAGTAAAGTTATCATAGCATAAAGGGAAATAGTGCTAATTATTATATATATTGTACATCTGTTCCTGGGTACCTAGGGATGATGTCATATCATACTCATCATTCTGGCAGGTCTGGGACATGAGATATTACACTTTGATTCAAGACCATAATTGTGCATGTCTTTTTTGCGTAACGTCAGTTACCGACACATTTTTGCTCGCTGTTCGATAAAAATGCAGTTTTGGTGAAAAAAATTATACTTATTTCTTCACTCTTAACAACTATATACTGTATCAAATTATAACCCCCATGTATCTTTATTTACATAACCACAATGAAAACAAAGTTGTAAAAATCCTACATTGTAACGTCAGTTACCGTGGAGTTGCCCATTTCCTACTAGTTACAAAAAGCTTGTACTTTATACGTAGTTTATAACATGTAGTTATCGTAGATATCAATTTTCAAAAGCTTTACATGTTATTATAGTTTAGGCATCTAAAGAAAACAAAATAAAATAATCATATTATTATTGCAGCAACCAAAATTAATTGAAAACCGTTTCATTGATAATGCCTGTTCAATAATGTCATAACATTTCATGACAGAGGGGTCTTACTTGTCAACAATATTAATGATTCAGTAAGTTTAATATATTGTCAAGCTTGTCAAACAAACCAATCTGCTAAAAACAGTGAGAATATATTATAAATCAAATACTGTATTGTCATGAACGACTGGTATTAGAAGACTATCACACGAGCATGATAGAAAAGGTTGGCGAACTAACCCAGAGTGACGCTACTTCAGAACAACAGGATTATGTATTGTCTCCCATGCGTGACGAATATGGTTATTCAGCTCAAAAAGGAATGAACCTGGGGCCTGTACGTTGTTGACAACTCGCTACCACTATATTACTTCATCTACATTACAATCATGAAGGCATCATGTTATCAAAGAAAGCGGTATCTCATGTCGTCATTAAATCATCTGTTTTGAATTTACATCAACAATATTAATAGATATGTTGCTATTTCATCTGACTTGGTCAAATACAATTCATTGATTTGGTCATAAATTGTCCCGTGTCTTGCCCTTCCCCTGTACAAAGTTATTTATAAACAAAACATCACGATGACGCTGTAGGCAGCGGCGTAGCTCCGGACATATTTTGTTATAGCTTTTAATATCAACTGATTGAAAAATTATTCACAAGCTGTGGTTCCAAACTAGTATTATTCATGTATTCCATGTAGTATAATTAGAGTAATTATTATATAAATGAAGGGTTGTTTACAAAACCAAAACATATAACCCTAGGAGGAGGGGGGGGGGGGGGGGGGGGGGGGGGTTGCGCCGAGGTTCCCTTACAACATTGGTTGTTGTTGCTATTTTTTAAAGAATGTACAACTAAACGCAGCTATATTTACGATGTAATTGAAAAGCATCTCGGAATACCCTTTTGGGTGATGTTTTTACTCAGAACGTATTTTACAAATAATAATTCCTTTGTATAATACAAATTTTCTCGTTTTTCAAAGCAGTCAAATTGATGTTTCGTAGATAATTTATACGAAATCTACCCGTGATATTTTGCACTTTGTATTTAATAATTTTACATGCGTTCGTGATCAATTAATGCGGGTAACGTGACCTAGGAACTAAACTAGACCGAATCTTTGAAAGCAACTTCTACGAACAAAAATTTGGAGCCAGTTATCTGTCCCATTTTAAACGTTTGTATCTCAGCTCTCAAGTCATCATAAATGTATAAAAATAAATTGAAGCTTATGCTAGCAACACGTTAAGCTTCAATTTATTTTATACATTTATGATGACTTGAGAGCTGAGATACAAACGTTTAAAAAGGGACAGATACCTGGCTCCAAATTTTAGTTCCTACAAAATTGCTTTCAAAGATTCGGTCTCGTTTAGTACTGAGGTCACGGCATTAATTGATCACGAACGCAAATTGATGGTTCTAGGACTACTACCCCCTGGACAACCACCCCCCGGACGATTACCCCCCGGACAACTACCCCCCTAGGACAATTAGCCCCCGGACAACTACCACCCGGACAATTACCCTCCTAGGACAATTACCCCCCAAGACAATTACCCCCAAGACAATTACCCCCCGAGACAATTACCCCCGAGACAATTACCCCCCAAGACAATTACCCCCCAAGACAATTACCCCCCAGGACAATTACCCCCCAAGACAACTACCCCCGGACAATTACCCCCCGGACAATTACCCCCCGGACAATTACCCCCCGGACAACTACCCCCCGGACAATTACCCCCCGGACAACTACCCCCAGGAATATTACCCCCCAAGACAACTACCCCCCGGATAATTACCCCCCGGACGATTACCCCCCAGACAATCACCCCCCGGTCGATAACCCCCGGACAACTACCCCCCTGGAATCCCCCCCCCCTAAGAGAATTACCCCCACCCTCCCCCCAAAGACAATTACCCCCCAAGACAACCACCCCAAGACAAAATATGTGACCGCTCAGGCCGGTAGCCTGGATTTTTCAAGGTGGTGGGTTTAGGCTTTGGGGGTGCGTATATTCAAAACGGGATCAAGACAACTGGTTGAGTCGTGTAAGTGTGTGTGTGTGTGGGGGGGGGGTGGTGGGCGGGGGGGGGGGGGTGGGGGTGATTGGGGGGGGGGGGGGTCCGTTGCTGATTTAGACCACTGTTTTAGTTGGGCCGATCGCTGCCCGAGACCGAGAACAATAAAAAGTGGACCTTTCTGAATGGGGGAGGGGGGGGGGGGGGGGGGGGGGGTGTACGCACCCCCATGCTATGGGACTGCCAATACACGAAAATACTGCAGACATCGTACGATATCGCAATCCGAAATGTAGGTAAAAATATTGTGCGGCATCCGGTGCGTTTGTGACCTAGGCGTATCACATGTTTTCGGTCAATTTCGTAAGCTTTTCATTCGTTTCAATAAGCGTGTCATTCAATTTCACGAAAATGAGCTGAAGGCTTGTAATTTTGGTTCAAAATTGTATTATGTTCATACGATTTAGCTCTTCGATCAAGTGATTTACCACTTTTAGCATTCATTAAAAAAAAACACGCTATTTGCATTTATTGGCCCGTATTCACAAAGGAGGTTTGTACAAGCCCCGGTTCAAACCGCGGTTTACATCTATGGAATGCCAATTGTAAACTGATGGAGAGAGAATGTAAATTCCTTACTTGTTAACAATGTTGATGGTACACATTATCTCTCTCAATCAGTTTACAATTGGCATTCCATAGATGTAATCCGCGGTTTGAACCGGGGTTTGTACAAACCTCCTTTGTGAATACGGGCCATTGTGTTTGCAAAATCAAATTGATATTATCATGTTCGATTCCCAGTTTCCCACGACCCACTTAACAGTAACCGCAACCGCATACCGCGCGTTCGCGCGATTACCAGGAATGAGTTATATTTATCCGCCATGTGGCATAATGTATGTTTTTATTCAATAAAGCTCAGTTACAAGTTATACTCAGAATGAAGTAGACGTGAGTTTTATTTCACTCCTGATCGACATTATACAGGTACATAAAAGCATTCAATTGCGCCAACGGATTTCCCGGAGGGCGGTATTACGTAATCACGAATTTACTCGAAATCGAAATACGTTTTAAATCGAATGCAAACAAAATGTTTCCGAATAATCAATATATGAATTATAATGATAAAAAACGATTTGAAATGCTAAATACAACTGCGGTAACAAAATTGGCAACATTGAATGCACACAATGCACCCGGGGGACGGGAAGGGGGGACATGCCTCCCCACCCCCCCCCCCCCCCCCCACTATTCGTGAAGAAAATAAGTCCCTCGACTACGTTTCGGACTTATTTACTCTTCCCTCAATCGCATTTAAAATCCCTTGGGAGTGGAACATTCCGTGCTTTTTCCCTCCAACAGCCAGTTAACAACTTTATATTTATCACCTGACTTAGTAAATAAAGTACATGAGCTGCCAATGTAATATTTTTGGATATTAAATGGCACTGTTACATGGCAATCAGATGATAAAACAGTTGTTAACTTTGCTGTCGGGAAAATCATGGAATGTTCCCCTCTGAATTTAAAATGCTATTTCGTGAAATAAAATAAGTCCCGAACGTTACTCTTCCCTCAATAGCATTTAAAATCCCTCGGAGTGGAACATTCCGTGCTTTTCCCTCCACCACCATTTAACACTGTATACTAGGATATGCACCAAATCGCTCCACTACCTCGCAGTTGTGCCCCCCCACCCCCCCCCCCCCCCCCCAATCCGTTCACCCTCGCTACGCAATTGGTCGTAAGGAGATGACTTGGGGTAATTGTCTTAGGGGTAATTGTCTTGGAGATTAATTGTCACAGGGGGTAATTTTCCTGGGGGGGTAGTCGTCCGGGGGGTAATTGTCCAGGGGTAGTTGTCCGGGGGGTAGTTAGTCCGGGGGGTAATTGTCCCGGGGGGTAATTGTCCGGGGGTAGTTGTCCGGGGGGTAAGTTGTCCGGGGGGTAGTTGTCCGGGGGGGGTAGTTGTCTGGGGGGTAGTTGTCCGGGGGGTAGTTGTCCGGGGGTAGTTGTCTTAGGGGGTAGTTGTCTTGGGGGTAATTGTCTTGGGGGGTAATTGTATTGCGGGGTAATTGTCTTGGGGGGTAATTGATCTTGGGGGGGTAATTGTCTTTGGGGGGTAGTTGTCTTGGGGGTAATTGTCTTGGGGGTAAAAGTCCCTAGGGGGGTAATTGTCCGGGTGATAGTTGTCCGGGGGTAATTGTCTAGGGGGTAATTGTCCGGGGGGGTAGTCGTCCGGGGGGTGATTGTCCAGGGGGGTAGTAGTCCGGACACGCAAATTGATTTGTATTGTTTATTATTTTGGCGTAGCGAGTGTCCCATGATTTTATTGTTAATAAAAAAATCAACACGCTATGACGGTCCGCTAGAATCCCAATGGATTTTAATGATTTTGACAATGTTATAAAGTCCCTTTATGAGATTGTTCAGCATGAATATATGGGTTTTGGCCACCATCCAAACGAAACGAATTCGTCGGATAATTAACACGATTGTTTGAAATCGATAGATGAATAGACACATTAGATACGGTCTGACATCCGTGCACACATAATAGTGCATTGACCAAATACATCTATATTTATATATTTTGTATTGTTCCCTATTTATCGAACGTTCAAGAATTACCTGAATAAATCCCCCCTTTGATGCAAGATCGTTTTCACAAAATTAAATTTGAGGGAGAGGTGAACGAACTGTCGAGCTAAGCATGCAGACTCAAAGAGCTTATTTGTGATAATTTCTTGAATTTAATTAGAAACATATTGGCCCCGAATCTCAACTTGCGACAGGTTTAACGGGGGGAGGGTTGCGCTGAGGTTTCCTTACAGCATTTGTTGTTACTGCTATTTTTTAAAGAATGTGCTAGTAAACCGCTGCTATATTACGATTGAATTGAAAAGCATTTCGGAATACCCTTTTGGGTGATGGTTTCTTCTCAAAGCGTATTTTACAAATAAATAATTTCTTTGTATGAACAAATTGTCTAGTTTTCAAAGCAGTTCACATGATGTTTCGTAAGGAATTTAACGAAATCTACCCGTGATATTTTGCACTTTGTATTTAATAATTGCGTTCGTGATCAATTAATGGCGGTAACGTGACCTCGGAACAAAAACTAGACCGAATCTTTGAAAGCAAATTTCTACGAACAAAAAATTTGGAGCCAGTTATCTGTCCCATTTTAAACGTTTGTATATCAGCTCTCAAGTCATCATAATGTACAAAATAAATTGAAGATTATGACAAGCTAGCAACACGTTAGCTTCAATTCATTTTTATACATTTATGATTCAATTCAATTCAGTTTTATTCACAATTTAAAATACAAGATATTAATACAGTGTAAAATGTGTACTGGGGATCACTTTAGAAAGCTATAAGCTTGTATAAAAAGCGCCCCCTTACAATAAAATACAACTTAAAAGATAATGCAAAATTAATCAATTACAAAGAAAACAATAACATCAATTAAACATAAAAAACAACAAACAAATACACACACACACTAGTTTATTGGTGTGAACTAATTTGTATACAATGGATAGAAAAGTATAATTTCACAATGAATTCATTAAAATTATGTTCATTGTTTTCTTGAAGCAATTTACGGAAGGTGATTGTTGTATTTAGATGAGTCTAAAGAGTTCCAAAGAACTGATGCATGATATCGAATTGAATTTGCCTTGAGTTAAAGTTAAACGTAATAATGGCAAATAAAATTTATGTTACGTCTTATATTTACATCATGAACTTGATTATTTTCAATAAAGAAATAATCGAATATGGTCGTGAGAAGCTTACGTTTAAAACGAAAAACAAACATTCCTGCTTTCAGTTGTATTAAATCGCGCAATGGTAACGTATTTAGTTGTATAAAGAGGGGACTTGTGTGTTCACGGTAAGGTGCGTTACAACACAGTCTAATCGCTCTTTTTTGTAAAATAAAAAGACGTTTTATATAACACGAGCTCGCCCTTCCCCAAACAAGATTACAATAATCCAAATAAGGTAACACAAGGGCGTTGTAGAGAGTAAACAATATATTCACAGGAAGAAAGGGACGAAGTTTTTTCATAATACCTACTGACATACTAACTTTACTACAAACATTATCAATATGATTTTTCCATGATAGCTTATCATCAATCAAAACCCCTACAAAATTTACTTTGTGTACTTTTTCCAAATACATATCATCCAATTTCACTTGAATATCGAAATCAGGGGGACGGCAATTTTTCAAAGAAAATATCATAAATTTACTCTTATCAAGATTAACTAACAACTTATTCGCTTTAAACCAGTTTGAAACCTAGTGTAATTCACGATTAACAATATTATATCATTATGAGAAACAAACATATTTGTATCGTCAGCATACAATATAAAATGAAAAAATTGTGAGGTCTTAGCAATATCATTTATATAAAGAAGAAACAGTAGGGGGCCGAGTATACTCCCTTGCGGGACACCACAGTTGACAGATAGAGATTCGGAATATACATTATTAAGATAAGTACGTTGTTTTCTTCTGGAAAGATAAAAAAACCATTCATATGGTGCTCCTCTAATTCCATAAAACTGCAATTTGTATAAAAGAATGCGATGATCCAAAGAATCAAATGCTTTACTTAAATCGAGGTAAATGCCTATAGTATTTTCTTTTTTGTCCAAAGAAGATATTATTTGTTCAACGGCGTATGAAAGAGCAATTTCTGTGGAATATTGTGGTCTAAACCCAAATTGGTTTTGAGTAAGTATATTATTTGCATTTATATGTTGCTTGCATTAATCTATTATAAACGATTTTTTCAAGGATTTTTGATATAGGCGACAAAAGAGATATAGGGCGATAATTTTCAACTTGATTTGGGTTATTTTTCTTATATACAGGGATAACCTTTGCTGATTTAAAAGAGTCGGGAACATGAAAGATTAAATATATGAGTTAATGGTCGCGATATACATAATATCACATCTTTAAGGAAACATGAATTTAAATCATCAAGACCAGAAGAAAACGAACTTTTCAAATTCTTTACAATACTTATAACTTCACATTCATTTGTGGGTAAAAAAAATAAAGAACTTTCCGTTTGATTGCCAAGAAAATCAGTAAAATGAGCAGGAGTTTCCTGAATATTTGTTCCTATTGTGGTACCAATATTACAAAAATAATTATTAAATATGTCAGCCATAGCTTTGTCTGATTCAATTTTACGGCCATTAGATATACAAAATGAAGGTAATGTGCTTTTTTAAAATGTTCCCAAAATCTCATTTATAATTTGCCATGATTTTTTCAAATTCTTCTGATTCATTTTTAACTTTTCAGCAAAATATTGTTTTTTTTTACATAAGCGTATAACTGAATTTAATTTGTTTCTATACTGCTTATAAGTAATTGCATTTTTTGTAGATTGATTATACAAATACTTTTTGAATAGTCTCTGCTTTCTATTTATCGAATAAAGAATACCTTTTGTGATCCATGGTTTATTAGGAGTAGTCTTCTCTTCTGATTGGCTTTACAAACGTTACGCAATTTATCATGGTTTTGTACGCAGGATCGACATGATAACTTCTTAAGACCTTGTTCCAGTTCTCAGAATGCAAATCCTGTAGAACCGATGGTAGATTAATACCAGAAAAGGGAGATTGTTGGGTTGGGTACAATCGGGCGTACAATTGGTGCGCCATTCGTGGTTAGTGAACTGAAAAATGGGCAAGTGGTCACTTAAGTCCGTATATAAAATGCCAGATTCAATGGGTTTTTCAAACACATTAGAAAATATATTGTCAATGCAAGTTAACGAATGAGAAGAAATTCGGGTAGGCTTTGTAATTAAAGGTCGAAAACTGTTTGAATACATCATACTCAAAAAATCTCCTGTTTGTACATGGGACGAGTGTTTTAAGATATCAAAATTAAAGTCCCCTGTTATATAACATTGTTTATTTTCATCTGCAATTTTGGAGATGCATTCATTCAAAGATTGATTAAAAATATCAGCATTTATATTTGGAGGCTTGTATACAACACCTACCAAAACATTTTTGCCATTTGTGCTTTCTATTTCAATAAACAAAGAGTCGACATTATTATCATCAACAAATATATCAGTTCTTTCTTTAAAACGAATTTGATCATTTATATAAAGACAAACACCACCACCTGTTCTAACAGCTCTAGATTTATGCAACATAGAGTATC
>JBAMJV010009911.1:0-25891 GCA_037951105.1 Echinarachnius parma | reverse complement strand
AACGAAGCGACTGGGACACACCCCTACCAGGGGTTGATAACAAGGAGCAATGTCTACACTGATGTCATGCTGGAGTACTGCTACTACGAACCAATCCCTGACGAGGAATTGTAGATCTTAATTAATTAAGGAATTAATGATATAAACAAAATCATAAAATCAGAAATAAGAGTACAGATGAAATGATTGATTTCCAAAACCACTTAGCCTCACAAGTCGTGAGTGGTACACACCATAGCACAAAGGAAACAATGTGCCTCCTAAATGTTGAACAATAGCATCACCCCAGAGGGTGCAATTATGCACTCCAACGAGTGCAATTTGCAGACCTACGCCCTATGGGAGTGCAGACATACATCCCGTAGGGGGGAAATCTGCAATCTGCACCTTTGAATGAGGGTGCAGAATAGAGTGGTGAAGTGTGATGTCATAAATGATGTCATAAATATTATTTTAAAAGTTTTCAAATTCGGACTTCATTTTCAGAAAGAGCATAACAAATACTGTCCAAATACCAAAAATCAAAGGAATAGGTTACATATTGGCTGAGATATGCCCATCCGAATGATTTTTTTTTTGTCAATGGGCAATCAGTGTTATAGTGCACTGGTTCCTAAATTTAGGAACCAGTGCACTATAACACTGATTGCTCATTATTTGTTATGTTCTTTCTGAAAATGAAGTCCAAATTTGAAAATTCTAAAAAGTGTTTTTATGACGTCATGGCTTCTGTACTCTATAGCTCATTTGTCAAAGGTTTGTACCCTTAAGCCCAGCGCACACAGAGCCGACTCGATCCGATCCGACTGGTTTTCACTCAGGCTAGAGGCGGTTTCGGTCCAGTCGGAGCCGATTCAACATGTTGGATCGGCTTCGAATGACCTCCGACTGGCTCCCGATTGGCAAAATCTGAACTTGTATTTTTTAAAGTGTACAACTGAGACGTCAGTGATGGAGTTCTGTTACTGCAAACGGATTCCCGACGATGAATCGTAGATATTGTGGAAGTATTGAAAGCGAATAATAATGTAATAAAATTCAATATCACATAAATATATATCAGTGTATTTCTTTTTAAATCAGAGAGCCTCACAAGATGTCCATAGATATACAACACAATATTGATTGATTAATGACGAGAAATGCTTATTGATTCATTGATTCATTGTATTTTATTTTCAACATAACCACATGGATACAGAATGATTATATACAAATAATAAAGAAAGAAATACACTTCTTGGATATTGACCATAAACAAGTATAATGAATAGATTGTAACATAATAATACAGATTGCAATATACTAATAGATACACATAATAAGCATTTTCAAAAAATGTATTCACATAATGTGATATGTATAGGCCTACGAGACCATCATTATAAGCAGTGTCTGAGAGAATGATGGTCCCTGAAAAGGGGCTATAAAACGTTACAAACTATATAAACTTCGCACAAAAAGTTCCGCAATCGAGGTTTGCGCATTAATAACTTTCCTATTACGTTATTACCATTCATAAATTGGGTATCATTGGAAAGCGTGAATTCTCCCCTTTACATTGATATAACATTTGCTATGAATATTTTATCATGGAATGTGCATTACATCCGAATGTAGGGCAAAGTCAAAAGTGAAATGTTGCAAACTGCACTAATTTTGTCAACAGTAATCTCTCAGTTCATTGGGAGATTAAGTTGTGTTTTGAATGATGTTAAGGCGATCATGCATGAATGTCAATGGCTTATTGTCATTTCCTCTGGAGAAGGGAATGTTGGGAAAGATTTTGAAGTGGTCATGAATACAATAATGAATTATTCTGTTGTTTGGACAATCAAATGTACCTTCAATAATGTTTGGGTTTGGTCAGTTCTTATTTTTACTGAGTGGTCATTTCCAAAAAGCCCGCGCAATCGGCCAACTCGAAGCCGGTGTTCTCCAAAATGAATCCAAAATCATAAAGACACGTTTCATCATTCAACGAAAATGATAATACACCATTGACATTCATGCATGACCGCCTCAACCCCATTCAAGCCACGTTTATTCTCCAAACAAAAGGAGGGCACACTGTTGATACAATCAGTGCATTTTGCAACATTTCACTTTTGACTTTGCCATACATTCGGATGTAATGCACATTCCATGATAAAATATGCATAGCAAATGTTATATCAATGTAAAGGGGAGAATTCACGGTTTCCAACGATACCAAATTTATGAATGGTAATAATGTATATAATAGGAAAGTTATTAATGCGCAAACCTCGATTGCGGAATTTTTTGTACGAAGTATACAAACAAAAATAGGAGAAATGGATGAGATGGATGAGATGAAATGGATGAGATGAGTTGGGTGCGGATGGAATATGAAGATGAAGGTGATGTGCGTAGATAGATGGATCTTAATGAAACAGTAAATGTTACAATAAATGTTACACAAAGAGGTCTCAGTCATTATCATTATTGAGATATATACTTTTTTCTTACAATCACACAACTTGACAAAGACGTGACATACTTATAAGAAACGTGCACCATGCACAGTGCCATGAATACACGATGTTGAAATAAGTATATTAGAAACTAGTATATATTCAAGAACAAAACCGAACCATTAGGAATCGGAAATTGCGCATAAGAAGCAATACATATCTTACAAATTACAGAAATATTAATGTAATGTGTCAAAATACGTGATTAAATATATACATGTATACTCTATTTCAATGCTAATAAATTGATATTAATGACATTCAGTGACGTGTTCACTTATCTTACATTTTCTTTCAATCTACCCACACAGTGGCGTAGCTATATATACGGGGAGTACGGGGAGGGGAACACAAAATATTAAAATAGTGTATACTAGTTCGATCTGCATCTCCATTTTATGTCAGTGTGTTGAGTTCGCCAGCAACAACACTGGGTAACTCTCGCAATATAATGATGTTGCCTTTTCCGTTTAATTGTAGGTTGATTGAAAATATTTACCAGATCAAATACACGTCGAATGAAATTATCAAAGCTACAGTACTTGACAGGAAAATAATGACGTAACTTGCTTCCACGTCGTCCCTCCTGACAGCGACATCATTACTCACAATGACATCAATTAGAACTATTCCGATATGGGGGAGTTGTTCAAATATCTCTTGATCACTCGGATTATCCAAAGACACGATGGAAGTGTTCCGCCGGCAGACTGGAAAATCACTTACAGATTCGAGACTTTTTCAATTCAATTCAATTCAAGGTATTTTATTCAACTATTTGTAGCCAAAGGCTAAATTACAAGTGAATTTACAAGGTAAAAAACATCAAAATTACATACAGTGAAAGAAAATATACATATATCAATACAATTCAAAATATAAATAAGAATGCAAGTGGTTGGCATTTAAAAGTGGCAGAATGTAAATATTGCCTATCAAAATATGAGGAATAACAACACCATTATCAATATGATATCAATCTAGTGTAAATTAACTATCAAATACGTAGTATCAACATTAAAGGCTTTTGCATAAAGTAGCATAACTTATTTAGTTAATGGGTAATCTTTACTTCAATAAAACTAATTGTAAGAGGGTTTAAAGCGTTATCAAGTTTCTATTAAAACTACAAATAATAATATACATGTACGAACACTGCAAACAAAGATTAAATAACTAAACAAGTGGGAATTATAAGTAAATCAATAATAATTCACAATAAAGTAAATAGCTGCCTATCGACTATAAATGATAGCATTAAGTTACAGGTTATAAATAAAGCTATATTGGGTTGTATTGAATGACTCAAATGTAAGTGTTTCAATAAAATAAAATAGTATTTAAAATGTCCAGGGTTTATATTACATGTTTATATTCTAAATACAAACTTAGTGAATTCATATTTATACAATCAAACAATATATTACAAGTTATAATATTAATGAAACTGTCTAAGTAAAGATGAATAAAAATAGCCATTTTAGAATGTATGCCTGATTAAAAAATTTGAAAGCTCTTATATAACTATCAAGAAGTAACTTGAATACAATTTATATAATACATTGTGAGAATTGTTCATGGCACTAACTGGCAAGTCCATCTGAAGAGATTGCACAAAATGAGATTCATAAATATAATTATAAGGTTTTTAAAAAGTTTATAATAGTAAAAGTTCCAGTATCAATTTTGGTTTAAGAGTCTCACTAGGAATGGCAGAGCGCTCTTCCGATAGCGCTCTGTTCTACATTTCACAGTCCTGTATTGATCACTAAAACGCAGTGCACGGAGTTCAGACTGCTTTGGTGGCAACCATTGGGGAAAGTTTTTCTCAATTGATTTTGCAAACTTAACACACAATTGGACACGTCTTTCCGCCAAAGTGGTGAGTTTTGTGGTTAAGAGTGCGTTCTCGTAGGTTTGGTACTCTGGGCCGAGTATGATACGTAGCGCCCTTTTTTGTATACTCTCTATCTGTTCTGATTCCGCTAAGGTAAGGGAGGAGTGCCAAACCGGTGCACAGTATTCAGTGATGGGCCTAATGTAACATTGGAACACGGTCAGTAAGTCGTCTGCTAGAAGGCCGAACTTTTTAAGAGTTCTTAGCATGTACAACTTTCTACTTGACCTTGAGACAAGGTCGCATACATGATTGTTCCATTTGAGGTCATTCTGGATTGTAACGCCTAGTAATTTTACATGGTCGCACTCTGGGATCGGTTGATTAGCAATTATAACAGGTTCGGGGTCTGCGGGTTGTCTGCTAAATGATATTTTGAGGAATTGGCATTTAGCTGGATTTAACTTCATACGCGTGGATTCACACCACGCTTCTAACTCACGGACAGTTTGCGAAATGTTACTCCCTGTGGTTGGCTTTCGGCTTTCAGCTATAGTCAGGTCATCAACATATTTCCACCTGGGTAAGGTTGATTCGTCTAGTGCATCGTTTACTACTGCGAGGAAAAGGATTGGTCCCAGGCGTGTACCCTGTGGAACACCTGCATTTGTCACGACTGGTTCTGAAAGTTTGCCTCGGTATCGGACTTGCTGTGTTCGCTCTGATAGGAAGCTGGACACCCATGGTACCAGTTCTGGTCTGGCACCCAATGCGTAGATCTTCTGAATGGCAATGTTGTGGTCCACCAAGTCAAATGCCTTGGAAAAATCTGTCATCACCACCGTTGATGTATATCCTGTTTTGTCAGCATGTGAATACAAGTATTCCAGTAGATCTACCAGGTAATGAGAGGTTGACATACCCGGCCGATTTCCATACTGATGATGATCAATGTTTCCACTGATGTCAGCGAGCAGCATCTTGCAAACAAAGAGTTCAGCAAGTTTTGCGAAATGACTGGTAAGTGCAATTGGTCTCAGTTTGTCTATTGAGGGTGGTGATGTTTTAGGTATTGGAACTATGGTGGACATTTTCCATTGATGAGGAACGATTCCTTGGTCAAGAGAAGCATTGATTATATCACAAATTGGAGTTGTAAGTTCAAGTGCGAATTCGCGAATCAAGCGACTGGATATGCCATCAGGCCCGCAGCTCTTACCAACTTTGGTCTTACGAAGTTCGTGGTAGACCTGCCAGAGATGTACCTTCGGAGCACTGGCTTCTCTTAGCGGTAGGTATGCAGGGAGACTTGAGTGGCTAAGGGGTGGTATATCTTCAGCAACTTTCACAAGATGGGTGTTGATTGCAGTGGCAACTTCGATGTGGTCATCCTCATCAACCCCTGGGACATCTATCTGCAATTCGGTTGATTTATTTGAGATCATTAGTTTGATGTACCGGTACCATGAACTTGGATTCTCTTGTTTTAATCGATGAACACGATTGTGATGAAATTCAATTTTGGCCTGTTCAATTTCTCTTTGAATCTGGTTACGAATCTGTGTCCAATCTGGGGATCCGAAGTTAAAGAGTCGTTGGCGCTGTCGAATAAGGCATTTTATTTTGGTGGTCATCCATGGCTTGTCATCGTCGTGGAGTCGGACCGACTTAAGCGGGAAATAGTTGTCAATCGCTGGGTCCAACTCGCTATAGAAACTGTCACATTTTTCGTTGACATCTTGGGCGTTTAATACTGAGGACCAGTCATGTTGCGTAATCCAGTTCCCAAAGCTGCGTATGCTAGACTCTCTCATGGGTCTAACCTGCTTAATCTTGGTCTTGTTCTGGTGTGGCGGTAGGATCTTTGGTTTCAGAAGGATGCCATTGTGGTCGCTTTGTCCGATTGGAGCTATCAATTCAACCGGATGATAAAACTGTTTTAAATTGGTAACAATTTTATCAAGGATGATGTTGTGTCGTGTAGGCTTGTCCACTACCTGTTTCAAGCGGTGGGCAGTGAGAAGAGTTGACAAGTTCAAACGATTCATATCACCACTGATGATGATTCCTGCCCCTGGATGATCTCTGAAGATGTCGTCGGCAGCCTCAGTCAGGTAGGTTACGAGAGCGGTGTCATTGTTCATGTTTGGCGGCGAATATACAGTTGCTACGAATATAGAGGACACTGTTCGCGGCAGTCGCTTGGGTCGAATCTGCACCCAAACAACTTCAAGTTCTTGTGGTACTGCAATCTCGACTGGCTTTGGGTTCACGGCATATTTTACGTATGTCGCAACTCCTCCCCCACGTCTTCCTTCCCGTCCCTTGGAGAAGACTTGATACTCTGGAATATGGTAGGTGTTCGCAGGATCTGAACCTTGGAACCAGGTTTCACTGACAGAGATGATGTCTGCCTGAAGTTCATGAGTTACTGCGTAAAATTCATCCAATTTGTTGTTGAGGGATTGTGGGTTGACAACATACACTGAGGGAAGTAACTGTGTCACTTTTGCAACTGGTGTAGGGACCAATTTCACACGTTTAAGATTTTGTCTGCAGACTGTTCGTGTTTGTTCTGTTGCCTTTTTTCTTTGCTTGATGATAATTGGAATTGGTAAGGCTTGTCTGTCTTGCCTTAGTCGCCCTCGTCCTTTGGTCCCACGATGTGTTTTTCGTTTCCTAGATATTCCCAGCTGATGAATTCTGTTCCAAACGTCATTATTCAGCATAGTGGTGTTCAGGTCCAGGTCATGCAGTTTTGCAGTGCCGATAATTCTCGTACCATTGTCAGTCATATTTTGAGAATCATGTTCAGGATGGTACTGTTTTTTGCATTCGGTGTGGGGTCCCGGGTTGGGACTAACATCTCCGCAAGTGGTGAGAGATATCTGGAACGTTGATGTAGAGTTGTTATAATATGACATACGGCTTCCAAGAAACTTGAGAGTTTTGGTTCTCTGCATAATGTGGTGTGTATGTAGTTTGGCATTGCTGTAGCACACAAGGGCATCACAGTTGCCTCCTTTCCTTTCATGTTTTAGCACACATAAAAGAAGGATGAGCAGATGAATGGTGATAATCCTGTTCCAGCCCATTGTGAGGTTCAAGTGTCTAAGTCTTTGACAATAGGACTGCCAATGAATGAATAGGGCTCCTTCTATACACACTGAAGAGTAACCCACTGCTGTAGCTGGACACTGATTGCATGTAGGGTCAATATGGTTGCTGTATGTACTTTAGCTACTGGGACTGCCAGAAAATTGTGTCGTTCACAGGTCTTGAATATCACAATTAAACGTCACATAACATCACTCAAATTGTTCCTTGATGTTTACCATAACTTATGGTGCAAAATAAAATGACGTGCAGTGCGATGAAAACTGAAATAATGTCCACTTTTACAGAGCTAGTCAGAGGGGCAACCTTCACGGGTGCACACCATGGGAAGGTTGCCTCAGGCCTGCTAGATTCAGGCCTGCTAGATTCGGTGGCGTGGCACAGACCACTGCGCCATCGGCGACCCGAGATTGGTGGAGCCATTGCTGGAGTCCCGACGGCGAACTACAGGTGCAACGCCAAGGGTTTGGGTCGAGGTAGATCGACGACAGGAACAGCGGGAGCGACGACACCGTGATCGACATCAGGTCGTTGTATCCGAGCCTGAGATGGAAATGACTCTGGTCGCTGAAGGCATAGGAACTTATTACCAGGGCCCCGTTGCAGAAAGAGATACAATCGATTGTAGTTACGATTGATCGTAAGTCAGAAAATTTACGCGTTTCAACCAATCAGATTTGCGTATCTAGAACACGTGATCTGACTTACGATTAATTGCAACTTACAATCGATTGTATCTCTTTCTGCAACGGGGCCATGCAATCGGTTGTGTCCCAGGTCCAGCTTCAACCCCCCCCCCCCCCCCTTTAACAAAAAAATGGCTGTTTTGGGGGCTTTGAACCCCCCCCCCCCTTTTCAAATTTTAGCTGGTCTCGAGAATTCTTTTAAGCGGTCTCGACCGTTTAAAACCTGGTCTCGACCGACTAAAACCTGGTCTCGACCGACTAAAACCCGGTCTCGGCCCCAACATTTTTCGAAGATCTCCGGTCTCGGGCTCGAAAATTGTGAAAGTACTTGGTCTCGGCTTTGAAATTGTTTTACGGACACTCCCCCCCCCCCCCCCCCCCCCCCCCCCACTGAGAGGGGTTTTCAACGTTGCAGGTACTTGGTCTCAGTCTCGAAAATGTTGAAAGTACTTGGTCTCGGCTTGGACTTTTTTTCAAAATACCCCCCCCCCCCTTTACAAAATCCTGGGTACGCCACTGCTTAGTGAATACTATACTTTGGCAAGAGACCCTCAGAGAAGGGTAGGGAGTATATTAGGGGCCCGCTATTTAGTCCCCGCTGGGGCCCAGGGGGCACAGTTTCCACAAGCGTTTGAATTTAGCTGTTTAGAAATGTAAAGATCATTAAGTGCACATTGCAACCCCCCTGATAGAACCTTGAATGGAATCAGTCAAGGGATACCCACATTGTTAATCTCAATGGGTTCCAGGGGGCGGAGCCCCCGGAAGCTCTAGGATTTTTGATATCCAGAAATGAGGATCTTCATAATTATGTAAATACGTAAACATTTGTTTTGGTTTGATATTGCTATTAAATAGTTAGACATGCTAGGGGGGGGTTAGGAGTGCCGCCAATAATTTAAGTGCCCCCAATCAGTCCTCGCTACGCCACAACCCATTATATAGAAACGCCGCTGGTATCACAATCAATACTTTTCCTGACATGCTTGATTTTTTTTTACCGATAATCCGTATTTTACTGCCGTGTTTCATAATGATCGCGTTATTTGCTGTACTGTTATAACGTGTACGAAAACAAACTTCATGCATGCTGGTGTATGTATTGTCGAGGTATTGAAACCTGCATTATAATACAAAAGATTATTAAAAAAACCTTTGACTCCTACTATGTTTGAGCATGTTGGACAAATCAACGGTATATTCCTTTCTTTGCATCGCGTGAATTGTTGACTGTATTATTGTCATGAATTTACTTAGTACTCGTGAGAGAAGAAATTGTGACATATATTTTAATTAAATCTGACAGAGGAGCGTGCCTGTATTCTGCATTCTGTTGACACTCAGATATCACCGTAATCATAATTCTGAACGCCTTGATTGCTTCATTGAAACTTTGACTATGTGAGATTCGATCGCACATGATGCACAAAGTACTCTAGAGACATTCTCGCAGTGTTCTAGTTTGGAAGATTCCACTGAGATAATTATAAAGAAAGTTGATATCAATTATTTAAGTGACAAGAAACCATTCACGATGGTAATGGCGGCTTTTTAAAACGAGCAACTTTCATGGATTTCACTGAATGTGATTGGCCATCTTATATGGGTATACACTTCGAGACAGTCCTGCCAGACTTTGGTAATCTTCAACGCCTTTTACTAAACTTATCAGGTCACGATGTTTAACTCGGCAGCCGCGGTTGGGTATTTCGTGGTCTATTTAATTCTAAGTCTCTCTGGAACGTTTGGAAATGTCCTCGCTTTCGTGGCCGTGGCAAAATCGCCCGTTCTTCGGAAGCGGAACAACTACTTTCTCATCAACATGTCCGCAACTGACGTCCTTGTCACAAGCATCCTGGAACCGCTGCTTTTGGTCCAGACGTATTACGGCACTTTAAGCGATTCCTCGTGCATGGCACTTTTTATTATGCTGTCGACATCTATGGGGGTGTCACTTTGTACAATAACCCTCATAGCCTTTCAGCGCTACGTAAAGATCACCCAGAACCCTGACATGTATGATAAGATATTTGGCTGGAGAAAGACTATCTTTTATTTAACGAGCTTGTGGATAATTAGCGTGTTCAGCTCCACGGTCCCAGCGTTCGGATTTGGACGAATTACGTTCGTGTCGCAGATGTCGACTTGTTCTAGGGATCCACATGACTTCAGTTCCTGGCTGTACATGACGCTCTTGTTTGCGACGGCGATGCTGTACCTCACACCGATCCCTGTGGCATACTACAGGATATACCGGAAGGTGCGTGATACGAGGCGGCGGGTACAGCACTGGGGGCATGAGAACGTAGCTGCAGCTGCTGCGGCTCAACCGACCCCGAATCCAGACAGTTCTCTCAGTAAAGAAGAACTGCGTCTTACAAAGATATCCATGTTGGTGACCCTTGCTGTTGCCATCACTTGGTTACCGATAACTATCAACCACTTCATTCAGCTAGCGGTCCCGTCGGCCGTCTACGCGATGCGACCCCTTCAGTTGCTACTCTTTTCCAGTTCATCCGTGAATCCGTTCATTTACGCGTGGATGAACAAGCACTACAGGGCAGCGTATGTCAGTCCCGTCGGGCTTTGCTTCAAGAAGCGTCGTCCCGCAAGGACCTCCCAAGGGAACCCAGATGGCATTGCTGCGTTGGCTTCAACTGCTGATATTGCTACCACTCGTACTTCTCACGTGTAATTCGACCATTCATGTCTGGAAAACCAATTAACACGACTGTCTACTATAAGCCCTCTCCGGACTTTGCTTCAAGAAGCGTCGTCCCGCAAGGACCTCCCAAGGGAACCCAGATGGCATTGCTGCGTTGGCTTCAACTGCTGATATTGCTATCACTCGTAATACTCTCGTGTAATTCGACCATTCATGTCGGGATCAATATTCAATATGGCTGCTTACTAAGCCCTCTCTGGACCTTGCTTCAAGAAGATTCGTGCCGACAGGACTGCCCATTCACAATAACATAGGAACAAATTACTCATAACAATGTTTAATTGGTCCCGACATCAAAAGGGAGCAATTTGACTTTATGCCTGACAATTGTAAATTTGTTTATCGGGTATCCTGATATAATAAGAGCTTTCCTTAAAAAGAAAATCAAACAAAAAATCACCATCGGGAACGCCCCCCCCCCCCCCCCCAATCCCCCCTAAAAAAAATGCCCGAATGCTGTCCGCATAACGCAAAAGGCGTGTGACGTCATTGCTGGCGGAAGTTTGTATTTTTCTGTACAGTTTAATCTGACTTCCGCCTGCAATGACGTAATTTGGCCACGCAACAGAAGTTGCGAGTTTTAAGAGGTGGGGCTTAGCAAGTCATGGAAGGCTTTTAAACTGGTGAAAACAGTTCATTTTCTGTTACATTATATTGTACATCATTTTATACATAAACTCGGGCTGGAATATTGATCAAAAATTATAATTTGAATTTGATAACAAAGTAATGTATTGGTTTGCCGGGCCACTTTAAACGCGTTCCTACATTATTTTGTTTTAATATATATTGTTCTTTATTTCTTGTTTTTATTACGCTATATTTAAAGGGATAGTTGAGTTTTGGTATAGAGAGCGCTACACAAAATAATTTTTTTGTGAGATAATGAAATATGTCAAAAATTCGAAAGAGCATATGAATTTAATGACAGCATAAACTTTATTTTATCAAAATCGGTTCAGAAATGGCTGAAATATCCATAAACATAACCATTTGTAATAATTGTGGGGTCCCACAATAATTCGATAATTTTGGACCAGCCGTTAAAAAAAAATAAAAAATGCTTCCTCTTATCTAAAATTTACAAAAGAGGTTTTTGAATAGTTGTTGATTATCTCTCTATCTAATCACTATTTCAACAAAACATCACATGCACAATATTTTATTTAAAATGATTGAAGCCGATGAGTGTTTAGAAGGCGCCCTCTTGAGTTTTAACGGCTCTTTTTGAATGATAACAGGCTTTTTATTTAGTCATTTGTAATTTTGTATTCCTTTCGAGCATGGTGAAGTTATAACTATTAGTTTGTAATGTAATGGTGCAGGTTTTGTATACTAACATTCAGTTTGACCAAAACTGTATTCTCTTTACCAAAACTCAACTATCCCTTTAACAAAGCCTCCATGCCTATTAAAACAATGGCATATTATATTTGTAATGAATTTTCAATAAATATTTAAATATGGTTGTCTCCGCGCTCCTAGAGTTTGGATTCGGACGAATTACATTTGTGTCGCTGATTTTCAATAAGCCACGATACTAGATAACAGAAATATATTATTCAAAAATAATTTCTAGCGATTTACTATCTAATATAGATGTGAAAATGTTCCTTTTGTGAAAAGGTCATAATAGACAGCTGAGCTATATTAAATGTGAATGTGTACATACATTAACATACTGTAATTAAGTTACAGTATTAAGTATACTATATTTAAGCATTTTTCTGCAAATAATGTTACTTTATAAATTAGATTATTTCATACAGTCATAGATGGTTGGTTCATGATGGTTGGTATACTGCATTTGTTTAGTTGTTTTAATAATATACATAAATTATTGTCACATTAATTTATATCATGATTGTATAACTATTCTCATGTCATTGTTTTTGTTTTATGTATGGAAAATGTTCTTTGTATATTTAATTTTGATTTTGTTAATAAATGCAGAATAAATCTGCCTTAAAATATATGGTAAAATATTAATATGAAATAAATATTATAAAAAAGGGTATTTTTGAAAACATGAGTTATATGTTTAAGGCAAAAACACATCACTGGGTTTGAGATGAAAGTAAAACCTTTCAAGAAATTTGAAAAACGTTTGATTATGGTACAGATAATAAGGTGAAAATATGAATTTGAATTTGAAATTGCTCATCTTGTGTTTTCTGTATAATTGTTTATTGTTATCAATTAGAAATCAATATATCAAACATAGACGTATAGGGTTTGAACGCTCGACCGACTAAAACCTGGTCTCGACCGACTAAAACCCGGTCTCGGTCCCAAAAATGTGCAAAGATCTCCGGTATCGGGCTCGAAAATTTTGAAAGAACTTGGTCTCGGCTTCGAAAAATATTGATTTTCCACCGCAATTATTGGATTTCCTGATAGGTCAAGCACTGCGAGGCTTGAGATGTTTCTCAGATCGGGTATGAAGCATATCGGGTATGAAGCCAAAATTGTCCCCCAAGTTATTGAGGTTTTGTAAAAACGCCTCCCCTGTTAGATAATTAGCCTTTAAGAACAGGTGCCGTAGTGATATATGATTTGCGATGGATGTCGTGTCAGTGATGCGGTTTTGTTCAAGATCTAGGGTCCTAAGATTGAGCAAACCTATGAACGCATTTGGCATCAGGACAGATATCGCGTTTCTGTTTAGTTTCAAAGTGGAGAGGTGGTGAAGATTCTGAAATGCTCTGCCTCTGACTGTAATGATCCTGTTGTAAGACAGATCCACAATGGTTGCATCAGGTTGAAGGTCGTCCCTAGGGACTTCGGGCAGGAACATGCGCTTGCATTTGACAACGGTATGTTTCATCTGCTGGGGTGAACGGTACATTTCTTGCTCACATGAGCACAGCGATGGACAGTCAGTGATGATCCCCCTTTCAGATCGTGATCCATGGAAAATCATCAACATGTACAAGATCTGCCCAAGAACTACGGTATAATTCGACAAGCGTCGCCCGCCGCTTGTAGATGTCCCCATCCTGAATAGAGTAAAGTTTAAAAAAATGAAAATGTGTGTACAAAGTCATTGGAAGGTTGTCCTCCTATGACATCACAGATTTTGGCAAATTGGCATCTAGATAGGGCGGCAAACAATACTTACCAAAATCATAACTTTTGAATTGAAAATCCAAATTTGCTCAATCTTTCACTATTGGGCTTCTAAAATTGTTCTCCTTTCATTCGATCCACATTAATTCTTGGGGAAACTTCCCCTTTAATAAACTTCATTGATTCATTGATTCTTTTTATTTTATTTTCCACATAATCACATGATACAGAATAATATAGAAAGAAATACACTTCTGGGATATTAAACATAAACATGTATAATGAATAAATTGTAACATAATAATAAAGATTGCATTATACTAATAAATACACATAATAAACATATTTTCAAAAAATGTATTAACATAATGTGATATGTAGGCCTACGGGACCATCATTCTAAGCAATGCTTGAGAGAATGATGGTCCCTGAAAAGGGGCTATAAAACGTTACAAACTATATACCAAAACAAAATAGGAGAAATTGATGAGATGATGGGCGCGGATGGAATATGAAGATGAAGGTGACGTGCGTAGATAGACGGATCTTAAAGGGAGTTAGTAACATTGTCCAAATCCTCAAAATCAAATTGGAATTCTAGCGGCTCTCTCATACCTTGATTTATTTGTCTTAACAATAAAAGCATGGGACATGTTTCGGTTTTTCAAATTTCCATTTCGTTCAAAAGATATTTACGATTGAAGTGTTCGAATACCGTATGAAAATATATACGGGACCTTTTCAGCCGTGTATACAAGGAAGTGCAATGAGTAAGCGAATATCACTTTGCATTTTCGCTCATTTCTTGGCCAAATAACATCTAATTAACTTGAAATTGTCACACATTACTTTCTGGACATATCATATCGCACCAATACACATTTAATTAACCACGCATCACAAAGTTACTAGATCCCTTTAATGAAACTGTAAATGTTACACAGAGGGGTCTCATTCAAATAATTTTGAGAAATATATATATTTTTTGTACAATCACACAACTTGACAAAGACGTGACATACTTATAAGTAACGTGCAACATGCATAGTGCCATGAATACACGATGCTGAATTAGTATATTAGAAAGAACAAAACCTAACAATTAGGAATCGGAAATTACTACGCATAAGAAGCAATAAATATCTTACAAATTACAGAAATATTAATGTAATTTGTCAAAATACGTGATTAAATATATACATGTATACTCTATTTCAATGCCAATAAATTGATATTAAAGGTATGGTGTCAAGAAAATCAGCTGAAAATGGCTTTTTAGCCCTTCAGAAAGCCACTTACATGTAGATTTCGAATAAAACAACTGTTTTGCACTTGGAAAATTATTTATAAATGATATGAGGACCTGAAAATTTAGTTTGAAAGTGCCCCCCAAAAAAATTGAGTTCGGGCGAAGAAAAATGACGTCATAGTTGTGACGTCATCTGCAGGCAATCACAGGATCCCCGATACTCTAATTGTCATAGACGTACACGCTGAGCGCATCTAATCACATTGACAGAGAGATATTATTTCGATTTTGTTCAATATCTACATACATTTGTTTGAGTTTATAATTTTGGAGGATCCACACCCAGATTCATCTGATTCTAACAGTGAGCGTGAATTAGACGAAAGATCTGGATCAGAGTCAGAATCGAGTTTTGAATTGACAGTTCCTGAAGATAAAATTCCAAATTGTGCGTCGGCAGCCAAAATGGAATGGAAGTGATAGAGGTGCAACCGAACAGATTTGTTGAGCGTGGCTGAGCAAATTCATGACAATTTCCCCATAATTGCAGACACCATTATTATAATTCTTATTTCATTATTTGTCTCCACAAATACAACAAATATAATTGCCAAATAAAGGCGCATACTCACTCTAAAATCGCTTCGAGGAAGTCTCCGATATGATTATAGCAATCGTATACCCAGCCCCCTCGCAGACAGGTCTTCCGGCCATCAGCACGCACTAGCGCTGCGGCTAGCCCAGGCCTAGCCTAACCATAATAAGTGGCGGCTTCATCCGATCACGTCTCAAAACATGGTGTACAAAAATGCGGTGTTTCGCACTCAAATTCATCTTTTTATGCGGCAATAAAATGACAAGCATCATTGCTTTGATGGATCTATTTAACAATATTTACGGAAATATATTTACAGAACATTCAGAATTACCTCAGTTTTGAGCAAAATATTACTTTTCCCCGAAGTAAACAAATCCAAGACTCAAGTCGTTGGCGAGCGTGCCAACATAGTCAATCAATTTCTGGGCATCGATATCATACACGTAGTCTACGCCGTTTGCAAATTAACAACAAAACTACAAAAGAGCGCTAAGTTCAGTTCATTTATTGTTTTTTTCTCTGTCAGCATTAGAAGACAGAGAAAAAAACAATAAACATTGTCAAAGAGGCCACGGAAGTGATAGATTTGTCCATCTAAGGTAATCGTTCTTGTATTTGTTTGAAAAGCCATGCAAACATGTAAGTAAATTAAGAAATAGTCTAGAATAGGTGCGATCGTAATAATCTTGCATTTTCGTTACTTTTCAGAATTTGTAATACTAATAGATAGGTAGTTGGCGCGGCAGCTAGCACGCGAGAGCATAACCTGTCTTGCCGCGCGGCCCCCCGAAACTCTGGCAGACCTGCACACACTCGCTAGGTCCTTCCCAGTCGGCCCTCGTTAATTTAACCTTTGAGTTCTAAATCCGCCTCATACGTGGAAAACGGTGCAGGCTAATACTTTCCTTAGATGTGTTGCTGCATCTTGCTAAAATTCATTCCTGAGGCAATTTCAGTTAATCCTCAATTTTCAAGCAAATACGAGTTTGTATTACTAGCAAGTCAAAGTGTTTGCATTGAACCACGTTGTAAACAATTCTCGCTCTTCCGTGTTATTGCCTGCCGGTGACGTCATGACTCATGAGCTCATCGCTCCGCTAAAATTACTTTTTTAGCAGTATGGAACGCCGACGCGAAAAAGAGCCAAAAATGTGCATGAAATTTTCCTTTTTTGCCCAACTTAAGGATTTAAAAAAAGAAAAGAATGTGGTATATCAATAAAGGCACATATTCAAAGCTATAAAGCTGAATCAAAGCCGGGATTGCGCCCCTCCTTTAATGACATTCAGTGACGTGTTCACTTATCTTACATTTTCTTTCAATCAACCCACACAGTGGCGTAGCTATACGGGGAGCACGGGGCGGGGAACAAAAAATATTGAAATAGTGTATATAGTCTGCATCTCCACGTTATGTCAGCGTGGTGAGTTCGACAACAACAACACCGGGTAACTCTCGCAATATGATGTTGTTTTTTGTTTTCGTTTAAAGGGATGCCTGTAAAGTGTCTAACTCCACAAAAATTACTTGGAGCTTCCTCGTTTCTCTTCTACCGTGTTGTTTAGCTTATGGTAAGAGAAGAATAAAATAGGGTTATATTTTTTTCAAATGCCCCTGTAGTATGACGATATCTATCATTCAGCTCAAGAGCGTTATAATGATTAACGGTCATAAACCTCATAACGTATATACAGTAATTCGTTGTAAAAAGCTGACGCTTATTTTCGCTTTTTTAACCAGGAAAGCAGTGTTATTTTTCAATGAAACTTTCACACATCATTCGGACATATCTTACAATAATTTTGGTACAGGATTGAAGTCTCAAATGTCATTTTGGGCAATATCTGACACTTTACAGGTGCACCTTTAATTGTGGGTTGATTGAAAATATTTACCAGATCAAATACACGTTGAATGAAATTATCAAAGCTACAGTACTCGACAGGAAAATAATGACGCAACTTGCTTCTACGTCGTCCCTCCTGACAGCGGCATCATTACCCACAATGCCATCAATTAGATCCATTCCGATATGGGGGAGTTGTTTAAATATCTCTTGATCTCTTGGATTATCCGAAGACACGATGGAAGTGTTCAGCCGGCAGACTGGGAAATCACTTACAGATTCGAGACTCATGCCTGCTAGATTCGGCGGCGTGGCACATACTACTGCGCCATCGGCGACCCGAGATTGGTGGAGCCATCGCTGGAGTCCCGACAGCGAATTACAGGTGCATCGCCAAGGGTTTGGGTCGAGGTAGATCGACGACAGGAACAGCGGGAGCGACGACACCCTGATCGACATCAGGTCGTTGTATCCGAGCCTGAGATGGAAATGACTCTGGTCGCTGAAGGCAGAGGAACTTATCACCTGGAGTCGGTTGTGTTCCAGGTCCAGCTCAGAGATATGCGTACATCCCCTGAATGCAAGGGGCGGGATGATCCGAAGGAGATTGTTCCGTAGCGACACGCTCTGCAAACCCGGTAGATGCCGGAAGGGTCGACCGGTCAGCGAGGCTATCTTGTTACCGCTCAAATCTAGAGTAGATATCAAACTCCCATTTAGCACAGGTATTTCAATCATGCCATTACAACAGATATATATCATATTTGCTATTGACGATAGCACGAACGATGCGGCTTCGTTTCCTACATGGTCAAATATGGTTACATCGTTCATTTCCAATGTTGACAGGGTCTGCGTTTGTCTCAAGAAATCGAAATCAAACTCTTGCAAGGTTGTGTGCGATATGAAGAGACGGCTGACAGGTGGGAAGTGTACGAGTGAAAGTGAAATCAAAGGGTTCCCGCGAAGGTCTAGAATCGCCAACTCGGAGCAGCGTGCCAGAGTGTTTGGGTTGATATAAGAAATACGGTTCCATCGTAACTCTAGAACCTTCAAGTTACATATGACAGAGTCGTTAGACCCTTGTCCCATGCTGAAATTTGACGCAGACACAGTCACGATGTTGTTATAGGAGCTCGATAAACGGAAGAGCCACAATGGGATATCGATATGACTCAGCTTGTTGTAGTCGACGTTGATAAAGTGGCACGTTTTAGAGTACCCAACATGGAGCTCACGAATGCCATTACTTCGCATATAAAGGCTTGACAAGTCGGTGAAATTGAACAGAGTGACATTCTTAAGTTTATTGTTATCTATCACAATGTTTACAACATGCGCATGGCCAATGTTTGTAAACTCTGTTAATTTGTTGTGGCCTATGTCCAGCGTATGCAACCGCTGCATATTTTGTAAAGCACCACCTTCAACTTCCGTGATATTGTTGTGACTTATATTTAGAAATGTAATAAATGGCAACAAATGGAAATACGTGAATACTTCAAGCCTGTTTCCATTGAGGGAAAGCGTCCGAAGAGTGGATGCCCTATTGAATGTGTCTCGACTAATAAATGTTATTTCGTTAAATGACAGATGTAAATTTGTCAAACGAGGCATAACAAATGGGAGTCCTTCCACCGACTGTATCGAATTAAAACTCAAGTTCAAGTGTGTGATATTGTGAATTTCGGCGTACACGCTTGTCAAGCTTTTAACTTTGTTTTCTGATACATGAGCTATAGTTAATTTTGAGACGTCCCTGAAAAATGACATGTTGGAAACTCTATTTCGGTTCAGCTTTAACATTTTAATTTCGACGATTCGTTCAACATGTGTGGTTTTGTTTTGCACGGATGTGTTTCTCCCAGCACACCCGAATTTCAAATGAGATATTTGGTTGCTTTCCACATTGAGAAAGTACAAATTCGGCATTGCACATCTATCAATCAGGAGTCTTCCAGGTAGCTTCGTGTGGGACAGTCCAAGAATCACCAGGCTCGGTAAATACGGCATAATGTGATCCATTGTTTCCAACGCATTGTGATCCAAGTGCAAAACTCGTAGGGTGTCGCTTTCTCTGAGGCCTCGAAAGAACTCTGGCAGCGATCGTATGCTGCAGTTAATCATGCGTAGACTCGAGGTATTCTTGAACCAAGGTTTGGGGAGAGACGACAGTCTCGTGTGTGACAGATCAAGATAAAGGTTGCGCGGTAGTCGCTGATTTTCTACCGCAATTATTGGATTTCCTGATAGGTCAAGCACTGCGAGGCTTGAGATGTTTCTCAGATCGGGTATGAAGCGTATCTTGTTTTTCCCCGCGTAAATCTCTCTGATGACATCCGCGTGTTGGGCTTCCTGAATATCGAAAATGGTCAGACCCGCTTCTTTCACGATCAAAAAGGTCACTTTACAAGAGAGTCCCGATAAACCCGCTCTGAAATAATTACCCGTAAGAGACAGGCCAAAGTTGTCCCCCAAGTTATTGAGGTTTTGTAAAAACGTCTCCCCTGTTAGATAATTAGCCTCCAAGAACAGGTGCCGTAGTGATATAAGATTTGCGATGGACGTCGTGTCAGTGATGCGGTTTTGTTCAAGATCTAGGGTCCTAAGATTGATTAAACCTATGAACGCATTTGGCATCAGGACAGATATCGCGTTTCTGTTTAGTTTCAAAGTGGAGAGGTGGTGAAGATTCTGAAATGCTCTGCCTCTGACTGTAATGATCCTGTTGTAAGACAGATCCACAATGGTTGCATCAGGTGGAAGGTCGTCCGTAGGGACTTCGAGCAGGAACATGCGCTTGCATTTGACAACAGTATGTTTCATCTGCTGGGGTGAATGGTACATTTCTTGCTCACATGAGCACAGCGATGGACAGTCAGTGATGATCCCCCTTTCAGATCGTGATCCATGGAAAATCATCAACATGTACAAGATCTGCCCAAGAACTACGGTATAATTCGACAAGCGTCGCCCGCCGCTTGTAGATGTCCCCATCCTGAATAGAGTAACCCGTCTGATCTCGGGTAACTACGGGTAAATGGTGACTATTAAGAGTTCTTGAATTGAGGGAGTGTCTGTAAAAGGTGGATTATAGCACTTGACAAGGAAGCGGTCCCAACAGGGATGGAGCGAAAGAAAGTGCGCGATAACCCGATGAAATTAATTGGTGGCTACAATTGAACATCGATATCTCATGTCGCGTCCTTAAATGTAGATTACTGCTATTTGACCCTGTTGGTTGATCCTGGCAAAGTAACTCCCCTCACGTTTATAACAACCACCAAATGTGATAGCTATAAAGCTACATTTACAAGACTTTAACAATCACGATACTAATAGGGCAGATGTGAACACATGCGCAATATTAATTAAGTTTGCCCTTAAGTTATGAATGATTGCGTGATGGGTTGCTGATACTTGTAATAGTTATGATAATCATGAGCAGAGTAGATCTTTAGGAAAGCACTTTGCGAAGTTCCCGGACCAAGCCATTGGTCACCATGAAATGAGATGTTTTGATTACAGACTCGTGCTTAAATACTTGTACACTGATAAAGAATTATTTAAGAAATGTAATATTGTGTTCTTTTGGCTGTTATTGTTGTTATGTTTATTTCTTTTTTTCCAGAGCGAGTAGCCTATCCCGGGTAACCTAAACCAAATGACAGAAATTGTTGACTTACAAAATGGTTATAGACTAATGCATACCGGTATTATTTCTTCTTTACACGTGTCCTTAAAATGACACCTCGATAAATCCCATATACGAATCCAGTTACTTATATGATTGCTTTGGTATAAGTATTGACGCGTATGAATATCATTATAGATATTATATTTTGGCGGATAAAGTCTCGTGTTCATAAAGGGGCGTTAATTACATCTATGGAAGGACGTTCGGGCATGTCCCCCTCAACCCTTGCTCGCCGCCCCCTTTTTTAGTAAGGGGGCAACATTTATAGAAATACATAATACCCTGTAACTCCCTCTATAAGAAGAAGAACACCCTATTTTTTGTTTGCCCCAACCCCATATATCATTACACCACTGAATAGTGCATAATTGAAAACAAAAATAATACGTAGTTGCTTTTTAAAGTAAGTCTACGTCATGTACGTGGTCGAGATTAGAGCAAATTTGTATTCGGTTCTTATGAATCTTGATTTTTATTTTCAAGTTGATTAAAAAAAGAACGGACGTATATTAGTAGAGCAGATAAGTGTAATAATCGTTCAAAGTTTTATACAAGCAAGACACTTGGTATGTAGGCTACGTTAGGGACACTTTTCAGGAAAAAAACACTTAGCCAAGCGAAAATCCAAGATGGCGGCCATTTTCCAAGATGGCCGCCAAAAAGCTACTTTTTGATATAAAAATTGACTGAGTTGGCTGATTTGATAATCTTGGTGTCATTTGATATGTTTATTGACATGCTGAACACAATAGTGTTACATACGGACTCATATGATGGCCAAAATCCAAGATGGCCGCCATTTTCCCAGATGGCCCCAAAAAGCTACTTTTTAATATAAAAATTGACTGAGTTGGCCGGTTTGATAATCTTGGTGTTGACTTATGTGTTTCTTGATATGCTAAAAACGATGGTGATATATATACGGACCCATTTGATGGCAAAAATCCAATATGGCAGCCATTTGCCATTTGCAGAGTAGATCAGTCTTTAGGAAAGCACTTTGCGAAGTTCTTGGACCAAGCCATTGATCGCCATGAAATGAGATGTTTTGATTACAGACTCGTGCTTAAATACTTGTACACTGATAAAGAATTGCTTAAGAAATTTAATATTGTGTTCGTTTGGCTATTATTGTTGTTAGGTTTTTTCAGAGCGAGTAGCCTAGCTATCCCGGGTAACCTAAACCATATATGACATTAATTGTTGACTTACAAAATATAGAATAATGCATATATTATTTCTTCTTTACACGTGTCCTTAAAATGACACCTCAATAAATCCCAAATACGAATCCAGTTAATCATATGATTTATTTGATATAAGTATTAATTGACGCGTATATGAATATTATTCCTTCTTTACACGTGTCCTTAAAATTACACCTCAATAAATCCCAAATACGAATCCAGTTAATCATTATGATTTCTTTGATATAAGTATTAATTGACGCGTATATGAATATCATTATAGATATTATATTTTGGCAGTGGCGGATAAAGTCTCGTGTTCATAAAGGGGCGTTAATTACATCTATGGAAGGACGTTCGGGCATGTCCCCCTCAACCCCTTGCTCGCCTCCCTTTTTTTAAGGGGGGGGGGGGGGGGGAGAGACAAAACATAAATAAATACATGATACCATGTAGCTCCCTCTGTGAGCACCTTATTTTGTTTGACCCCCCCCTCCCCCCCCCCCCCCCCCCCCCCAGTTTGAACCATAATCATTACACCACTGAATAGCGCATAATAGACCGGCAGCCCAGAGGTCTTTTGTGCATCGAAAAGCGTACTGATTGTTGAACATATGAATATTTAGAGGAGAATGTAACAAATCCAAAAATATGAGTCTCCCTGGGTGTATCCGTGGATAAAGGGGTCCTTTGCGCCTCCAAAAGTTGGCCCCTGGGGATTGTCCGATGCTTCTATTTTGTGCGATTGTACCGTGTTAATCGTAGCTCACGACTCATCACGGCGGAGTAAGCGCATCGTAGACAATGGAGAAATCACTGACGCATGTTACCTTTTTCGAACATTAATTTTACGTTGCCTGTTTTGAAAGACGAAATACACGTTGATTCATTGGGGATTATATCCAAAACCTCTTGCAACTTAACAAATATGTCTTACAGATTACAGAATACATATTGATAGCACGTTTGCATATGCAAAGGCCATATAAATACATTTTAATGAACCCCATCACCAAAACAAGATCAAACAGGGCTTCCACTTACAAATTAATCTTAAGACATTACATAAACACCCGTCTCGAAAATAGCCGAATGCAGAGGAACCAATATGAGCGCATGGCATAGCGACAGGGCACACACAAACACAAACACACACACACATTCACCTATGCGTCAAGAGGTCGCCTCATTTTGCGTTACAAGCCGATTTGAGATCCTGCGAGAGAATGTCTATTGTCCTCTACATGCAGCTATGGCGCCAATACACACATAAAACTGACCTTTACGTCATAGGTGTGCAGCGATCGTGTCGTATGGGTTCATTTATAACATTTACGTACGGAAATACAATTTCTGAAAGTGGAAGGTCATTTTTGTAAAAACAACTTTGACGAGTCGATCTTCAACATTCAGAGGCAACTGTAGGGTAATTTAACGGATGACATTTGTATCCAATATGTATTCTGTAAACTGTAAGACATATGTGTTAAGTTGCAAGAGGTTTTGGATATAATCCCCAATGCATCAACGTGTATTTCGTCTTTCAAAACAGGCAACGTAAACTATTCGAAAAAGGTAACATGCATCAGTGATTTCTCCATTGTCTACGATGCGCTTACTCCGCCGTGATGAGTCGTGAGCTACGATTAACACGGTACAATCGCACAAAATAGAAGCATCGGACAATCCCCAGGGGCCAACTTTTGGAGGCGCAAAGGACCCCTTTATCCACGGATACACCCAGGGAGACTCATATTTTTGGATTTGTTACATTCTCCTCTAAATATTCATATGTTCAACAATCAGTACGCTTTTCGATGCACAAAAGACCTCTGGGCTGCCGGTCTATAATTGAAAACAAAAATAATACGCATTCAGTTGCTTTTTGAAGTAAGCCTACGTCATGTACGTGTACACGTGGTCGAGATTATAGAAAATTGTTATTCGGTTCTTATGAATCTCGATTTTTATTTTCAAGTTGCTTTAAAGGGGTAGTACAGTTTTGGTAAGGCTGAGCTTTAGTAACCAAAACCTGCCTAATAACATCACAAACTAATAGTTATAACTCCACCATGCTTGAAAGGTATAGAAAATTACAAACGACTAAGTAAAAAGCCTACTATCATTCAAAAAGAGCGATTAAAACACAAGAGGGCGCTCTCTAAAAAAGCATTGGTTTCAAACATTTTTTCATACAAAATTATGCATGTGATGTTTTTCTTGAAATAATGATTAAATAGAGAGATCATCAACAACTATTTAATTACTTTTATTTTTTTAATTTTTATAAAGTGTAAGCATTAAAAAAAAAAAAAAATCATCTAATAAATATGGGGCCCATATTTTATTCCGATCGGATATATTTACTGATATTTCAGCTATTTCTGAATCGATTTTGATCAAATAAAGTTTGTTCTGCCATTAAAATTGTAGCTCTTTCAAATTTTACACTCAGTTTGTCATTATCTCACCAAAAAAAAAAAATGTGTGCAGCGCCCTCTATACCAAAACTGAACTACCCCTTTAAATAAGAACGGACACCTTATAGCGCAGGTGTATTAATTGCCCAAGGCTTATTCCAAGGCTTATAGATATAGCATTGGATAAGCTATATGCAACCATCAATAATAATAATAATAATAATATCCATTTTTATATAGCGCTTTATCACCGAAGTCCCAAAGCGCTCGGAGCATTACCTTGGATTTAGCCGAGCTACCATGATGGGGCGCTTAAGCATTTCAAGGAATACATTCCTCCAATAGTTTCATATCGTTCTAAAATGTCCAGATTAATCCAAATACCGTATTCCAACAAATGATAAAAGTATTTATGTTGTTTACCAACTGGATTGCCGTATACTGAAACACTTGGTTGTAAAACTAAAAGGCACTAATTATATATTTTATGAACAAATATATTTTAACATTAAATTCGGCTTATTCGTAGGATATTATTTTATCTCTTATCCATGTTGATTAATAATTGAATATCACAATAGCGTATCGCTTACAGTAATTAACCATAAAATGCAGGCAGAGGAGCATCATATCCCCTACTAATTGTCCATGCTCTATGCTGCCCTATTCTGACAAAAGGAAGCAACTGCCAATTGTATGGATAGTCTTTTTACTTGTTTTGGGGTAATTGAGATTATGCTCTACACAATGGTGAACAAATTAAAGTCACCCGACAATCCATTTATGAAAAATTAATAGGTCAAAAGGAAGTAACTGCACAAATATCATCATCCTCATTTATAAGAAAACTACCAATGGTCAGTTGCTTCCTTTTGTCAAAAATGGGTGCAACAGGGCTTGGGTGCAACTTTGCAACTTCACCCAAACGTGCAAATTTATATGAATTATTAGCGTGACAAGGGGTT